>JAXCGZ010000142.1:12500-70000 GCA_037179515.1 Halocaridina rubra
CCCTGACCCCTATGGAAAAGGTTATGCACCACCTTGTATTTAATTGATGAACTCGTCACTATTATTATTATTATTATTATTATTATTATTATTATTATTATTATTATTATTATTATTATTACTATTATTATTAAGAAACTTTTTTTTTTTTTACAGAGTTGAACTATTCGAAGTCAGACGCTTCAGTTTTATATGAGAAGGAAGCTTCCTTCGTGGCCGTGTTAGAAGATGATTATCAGTCCGACAGTCCCGGTGATTACGACGACTACGCTGGTATTAATAACGATATTGGCAATGATGTCAACCTTGGACCTCGCGTTGCCAAACTTAGGCAGAAGATTCGCAAAGTCAGCAAGGATTATAATCAACTCATCGACAAGGCAGACATTCTTAATTATGACAGGTAAAATGATAACAACAGATCATTGGGTTTGTTTATTGTATTGTATTTTCATAAGTTTTATTCCTACGTTATTGTTTTTCAGTCTTCTATTCCGTGCGGGCATGTGTGTGTGTGTGTGTGTGAGCACTGATATTTCGTTTTTTTTGGGTGTAGAATAACTCCTCTGTATTTTTCATCGTAGGAGTGGCCAAGATATGCTTGGGTATTCTGGCCAAACCCCTAGTAATTGGGTCTCTGAATGTGCGTGGTTGTGGTGTAAGTGAAAGTAAGAGGGAGGTGATAGGGAGTATGTTTGTGGGTGAAAAATATGGATATGCTTGAACTGAGCGAAACTAAGACAAAAGGGAATGGTGATGTGACATATGGCAGTGTGGTAGGTAGGGTGTCTGGAGTTGAGAGATGGAGAGGAAGAGAGGGAGTGGCTCTGTTGGTAAGTGAAGAGATAAATAAGTGTGTGATGGAGTGGAAGGAAGTATCATCTAAAATAATAGTGGCTAAAATGAGACTAGGATGCAATGTTTGGGCGTTTGTAAGCGCATACGGCCCTGGCGGTGAAAGAAGTGAGGAAGAAAGAGAAGAATTTTGGATGAAATTGAACGTGTGTGGAAGACTTGGATATGAATGTGGTGTTGATGGGAGATTTGAATGCTAGAGTAGGGAATAGGCCAGTGGATAGTGTAATTGGGAAGTATGGAGTACCTGGTAGGAATGAGAGTGGAGAGAATATGATAGCAAATGGTAGAGTATTTGACAGAGTATTAATGGATTATGGTGATTACGGGTGTGAGGGAAGTTGCACTTTGATGAAATGGAGGGGGTACACCAGCTGCAGCTGTCGGGCATCATTGTAGAATATCCTTGCCCGCGTACCTTGTGGATGACCCAAGCAGGGTGGAAGGGGGAGAAACGTGGAAACCCTTTATCCCCAAGGCGCTAAGGGGAGTGGTTGAGGTATGTGTGGATCGTGGTGAATGCGTGTTTCTTGGCTCGGCCTCCCTTACAAGGGGGAATGAGGCCATGATATTTATGTATGTTACTACTATTCATGACGCCTTGACTCGGCCACCTTCTTACTAGGCTATTGCCGCCTTTGTATATGCGTGTGTGTGTTCTTTTAACTTTGTCCTCGTGTTAGTTTCAGCAGGATATTAATACAGTTTAAAAAAATAAAAAACATACAAATGACTGTCTTTATGGCCATACTCTGCTCAGTTAGTAAGGGGGAGTTCATACTGTACCTTTGCTCTTTGTGGAATGAGCGCCTACAGGCTGCTATTGATTTTCTCAAAACTTGGGTCACGTATGTGAAGGACAAACATTTGCATACAATATCTCATAGGTTTTTCTCCCCGCATAAATGGTGCACGTTGTTCATCACAGAAAAAGAAAATAACACTGTCATATTGTACTTTCAAAGGACAGTAATTGCTTTCAGTATGGTATTGATGTATTTTCACACATTTCTGAAGTCACAGAGGCAAGCTCCCTGTTTTTAACTTTCTGTTTCCTGCTATCATCCTTATAAGACGATTGAAGAAAAAAATAACACACACTTCGAGTGTTTCAGTAAGCAGAAGAAGAGACGGTGGGTGACAATACTCAATTTCTCGTGTTTTATCTTCCCTCGGATGCCGATTGAAAATCTCTAAAACTCAATTCGATGAAAATTTAATACGTAGATGAAAGGATGAGTAATAACGATACTTTTGAATATAAATGTTTTAAGTCAATTAAAGAACGTTTCAGATATATAGGAAATAAACGTTTATATATATACTGTACATGCAGATGCTCGTTTCAATAAACGTTTATATATATACTGTACATGCAGATGCTCGTTTCCGCTAATATTTGTAGCATATTACAAGGAATAGACGAAAGTGGAATAGACTTAATCAATAATGTCGCTATAGGTGCACAATTGGTCCGTCTCTTATCATAAATACTTTTCATTTTCTATTCTACTACAATAAAAATTATATTTCTGGTCAATGTTGTGTGCATTATCACATTGTTTCGAGAGTTCTCATTAAACTTAACGAACCTTTTCGCTAATAAACACAACAGTATTTGAGTTTCATAGATTCATGTTTATAACTCGTTAAGTCTTTTCCTTGATACTTGTTTCATTCTTGAATCTTATGCACATGTTGGCTTTTCCTATGCTTTGTTGATATTTTGGCAAATATAAAATTTTAGAGCTCCCTGTATCCCTTCACGTCTTGTGAGAGCGCTCACTTTTTGTGGACTTGGACAGGGAAGGTTTTCTTTTTCCTTACCACACTTTGGAGTTCGCTGGAAAGTTTTGACAGTTAGAAAGATAAGTAGAGAAAGAAAGAAGAAGAGAAGGAGAGAAAATGGAATGGGGAGAGAGAGAGAGAGAGAGAGAGAATACTATCAGCTTCACCTTGCAACCTAAGGTTATGCAAATTAGCATGACTTAAAATTATTTAACCAATCCCTAACTCTACACTTTCACTCCTTTTCTTCCGTTACACTTTTCATGGCATCGAACAATCTTTTAGCCTTTTCTTGTACCAGTATGAGGCTCTGTGATACACCGTCGATGCTGGTCATCAACTAAAGCAGTAGCAATCTCTCCATCTTGAGCATAAGGCGACAACGCTGTTTAGGAATCACAGTGGACATCATAGGAGCGTAGTCGCCGTGGCTCAGTCGGTAGCGTCTCCGACTCTGAGGCGTCAGGTCGAGGGTTCGCGCCCCGCCACGGTCTGAGGTTAGCAAAGGCATGCACTCAGCGTAAGGATTACATCTGCCAAAACAAGTCCTTCGCAAGAAGGCAACCGTCCTAGCCCTTGGTTGATAAGGGAGTCCGTGACGTAAAACCGGAACAGTGGACATCATAGGAGCAGAACCTTTCACATATTCAATCTTTATTCTTAATGATCGTCGCCACTCTAGAATGGGCTAACCCCAGTGAACAGCCAATGTTCGTAGCATTTCTCCTTTTCCGAGCGTTTTACTATTTCAACTTTAATTCCCATGGTGTTGAATTTCCTGTTCTTCACAGGACTGCCATTTATCAGAAATATCACCATTACGCTTGGGAGACATATTTGGCTTAATTACGAGCTAAACCAACGAGAGAGCGGATGAGCACGATAACAATATGGCATACGAGAGTAGCCAGAGCGATGGTTCTTCTCAATTCTTTCGTGACGCTACTAACTGTTTCGTATGAATATCGTATTTGCGGCTGTGTATTGGGTAAATTTGTAATTAATTGAAATGTAATTCCTTCAAATAACGAAATACATTAACAAATGAATAAATTAAACCATAAACTTGATATATACATATATAACAATGCCGGATGACAACGTATTCGTCTGTCACGTTCAATAAAATGTTCCGGATAAAATCGTATTTAGGCTGTTTGGTAAATTTGTAAATAAATTCAATATAATCCTTCAGATAACCAGCCACATAAACAAATAAATAAATAAAGCCATTCAACTTTATATATATTCGAATACAGCAGTGCTGTTAGCTGTGATGCGTTCGCCACACCCACAAACTGTTTAGTAGGTAGGTCAATAAATTATATTTGTTAATAATTTATTGATAATATATGGGCCTGTGTCGTAACGGCAGAACATTGTAAGTCGGGAACCGCGTAACTCTGAACTCCCTGTGTCCATATATTAGAAAACTGGAAAGAAATAAGAGGGAGAAAGAGACTGAAATATCAATAGTTTTTTGTATCCTTAAATAGCGCTAATGAAAAATGGCTGTTATATACAGTTTGGAAGCATTAAATATTTATAGAGTTAATGAATGGTACAGTGATGGAGAGTCTTTTCTAGATAATTATGTATTTTCTGTACTCGTACTTGTGTCTTACTCACTGTTATTAGTTGGCATTTAATGGCTTACAAAATTAGGATTTTTACTCCTCAGGTGTTTCTACTAATGATATATGTAATTTTTAGGTACAAGATGAAACTGGATCCCAAACGTGATAATTTAATCGGTGGAGAAGAAACTGGTCCAGAAACGTACTTGGAATTTGATGTCTCAGATGGATTCCAACCTTTTACTTCCCCGGGACCTAACTTAGAACAGAAGGTCCCATCAGAAGTACCCAACCTACAGGCAACAGAGAGTCTCACCCCCACTGTAAGTAGAATCCAATATACCATCATTTGTAGTATTGAGATTGTATAGGTGTACTGATAAGACCTAGTCTTATTTATAGCAATTTCCAATTATTTTTGTTAACTTTCTGGTATTCTCTGTCAGTGTGGCATGGAATGTGGCGTAGGAGGTCGCTGTTATGTTGAAGGGCAAGCTGGAGTACCTCGCTGTATGTGCCCTCTTGGAAGAGCTGGCCACTACTGTCATCCAGGTGAGATAACAATATAGACCTCTGTATGTTATATCAAGCATTTTCTATAAGTTCACTGAAATGTCTTTGCTTTTCTACATACATTTAGATCCTTGATAATTAAAAGTTTTAAGCTGGGTCACCCTTTCCACGGACCTTATCTGATAGCAGTGCAGATTCTTGAAATTGACTCACTTCTAAGAATCCTCTCAGTCTTCAAAAATCTATTGAAGACATCCTTATGGAAGGAAATACCTAATTTTTCTATGGAATACTGTATTCCTAATACCTGTCTGCTTTCTATGTTTCATTGCAATTACTTTGCTTAAAATATTTCCATAAAAGAGTCAAGTTTTTCGCCCTCACTCAATCATCATTGTTAAAAGGGGGATTATGTCTTCTGTGTGTGTGTGTGTCTATATATATATATATATATATATATATATATATATATATATATATATATATATATATATATATATATATATATATATATATATATAAAATGATATATATATATATATATATATATATATATATATATATATATATATATATATATATATATATATATATATATATATATAATGTCATAGGATTTAGCAATTTCTTTACGAGGTGACATAGTTTTCAAAATTAATAATTCATCTTGGTCTCTTATTTACAGCAATTCCAGTAGAAACTGCTAGGTTCCACGGTACTTCATGGGTCGCCTTTGCTCCTCTCAAAGAAGCCTATAGGGATGTTCAGCTAACTATTGAATTCAAGCCAGAGTCCCCTAATGGAGTCATCCTGGTGTCTGGAGAAAACGATGATCTGTCAGGAGATTTTATGGCTGCTGTGTTACTCAATTCCTATGTTGAATTTAGGTATTTATTTCTGGTCTGTTGTGTGTTTTGAGGTCGTCAAGTGATATGATTTAAAGCAACCTTGATACTTTTCATATTTAAGATAAAGTTGTAAGTACTGTACTTGAGAAGCTTTAAATTCATAGATAAGTATGACTGTTGAGTTATGTATATATCTATACAGTATCAATCTCTACTGTATGATTTGTATTTGGATTGTTTCATTTTGTACTCAACAATTTCAGATGGGATTGTGGTTCAGGAGCTGGGTCAGTGCGTTCTCCGGAAATAGTTCACATGGGTGAATGGAATCGACTGACTGTTTATCGCCATCGATGGGATGTTTGGTTGCAACTAAATGATGGACACCATATACAAGGACGATCAGAGGTAGAATTATCCATTTTTTGTTATGTTCTTCTTTTAGTGAATATATATATATATATATATATATATATATATATATATATATATATATATATATATATATATATATATATATATATATATATATATATATATATATATATATATATTATTTTCTTGTTACAAATGCTTAAAACTAACAGTGCTCTGTTGTCTCTTGAAAGATATCTGTTATTTAGCTTAACTGAGGGTACCTATCAGTGTATCAGACCAGTATTGAAATCTGTTGACTTCTGGCATGAAAAAAATACGAATACATACAAACATGCATGCATACTTATATATATTCAGCTAGATTAAAGTTGATATTTTTATTTATAGGGTCTTTTCTCTCGAATCACCTTCCGAGAACCACTCTATGTTGGAGGATCCAACAATCTCACTTCACTGGCAATTCGCTTGGGTGTAACTACTGGATTATTAGGTTGTGTTAGACGCCTTCAAGTCAATGACCATATCTATAAGTTTAGAAAGGAGGACCCTTCTCACACATCGCCTAATCTTTCCTCTGATTACACAGCTCTCGATGGCTGGGATATAAGTAAGTAATGGTGCAGAAAGATACTAAAATTTTATATCTAGATTATAGTTTTTTCAATGGTGTTTCCTGAACAGGTTTGTATCACAATATGTTGATTAATACTCAATATCGTGAACAGTTGTAAGATTCATTGTTACTTAGCAACTTTTTTTCATTATTGAAATTTTTTATAATCATTTGTTCTCTTATAATAGGCGAGTGTGTTGGTGATGTATGCAGTGAAGTTGAGTGTCAACATGGAGGAAAATGTGTGCCATCAGTTCAAGATGGAAACAATAGCACATCCTTTACCACTACTCCGCCCCCGTTATCGTATTTTGCTCCACCACCTCCAGCACCCATTTGTCTTTGTCCACTTGGTTATACTGGAGACCTTTGTGAAAAGCAACTCAATTTAGAGGTGGGAAGCTGCACATAATTTTTTATCCTTAATGAGCTCCAAGCTTTTGTATTTCGTTAGGCTTTGGTAGCATAGCCATTAGGGAAGTAGGCTGAATATTTCTCAAAGATCAAGGTTATTATATAATTTCAGTTTCACTGCAAATTAGTTTTCTATTGAAATGAGCTGATGAGCTATACAGCAATGAAGATGGTTTATTGCTGTTAGTTCATCCCTCTTGAAATGTTTATAGTAGAACTCGTCTTTGAATTACTGTTTAACTTAGTTTCATTATGCCTGTAAGACATGTGTCCTTAAGCTTGGGATAGCATTCTTGATGAATAGTGTGAATTTTGTCTAATGGAGTGGAACTGGCAAATATATACTCCAGATAACTAATCTAGCCTGTATTACATTGCATGAGGATAGAATGAAATACCCACGAGTGAAGCTTTTAATAATTTCCAGGGAAGAAACCTGGAATAGGCATTCACTTAGTGTTGCAAAAATTACACATTGAATTGTCAGGATGGAGAAAACATTAGAGTAGCTTATATGTAATGCAAATGTAATGCCAGATATTGATAGATCATATTCCGCATAGACAGGTCATGAAAAGCCTACCACCAATGTGTTAGGTGGGAATTACCCAGTAGCCAAAGATTTCTGCACTGCAGCAACAGATATACCTTAAGTGGTTAAACATTAATAGCATTAATTGCTATGTACAATTTATCTCTTTCAGGTTCCATCCTTTAATGGCTCATCACATCTTATGTTTCCTGCTCTTGGAGGGTCAGTTTTATCTTGGCTCGAAATCGAGTTAGTGTTCCGTGCAGCATCTACAGATGGGGTCCTTCTCTATGAAAGTCATCGTTCTGATGGAACAGGAGACTTCATTGCCCTCACCTTGTCACAGGCGCATGTGCTCTTCACTATTGACCTGGGTTCTGGGATGTTAACATTAAGGTAAGAATAAATTATTCCCCTGGGAGGGCCTAAATACCTCCTCTGTATTCCCCTGCATGTCGTAAAAATCAACTCAATGGGGCAGAGCAAGGGGACTGGGAATACCATTCTTTGTATTTTCTTCCTATAAAGAGTCAAAGTTTTCCATTTTGGCTCAGCCATCCCTATATAATGGGGAATATGGCTTTTGCATATAGATTCAAAGTTTTTAATGATATATGTAGAATTTCATAGAATTCCATGGGGAGGCAGCCTTTTCCTACTCTGTTACACAAGTTCATAAGTTATTCAGAAAGGATAAACTGAAGTACCATAATGATTGCATATTTTATTAGGAATTTGGCTTCATAATGTTATTAAGATTACATAAGTCAGCATAATATTACTTCTCATATTTAATACCAGTGCTATATTGTTTTTATTTATTGCTAATATCATTGTGGTGTGGTGTGGATAATGAATTCCACTTTGAATTCTATGCATGGGGTAAGAGCTGCTCATAAGAAATTGGTATATTAGGTGTTGGCAATCCCTTCATCCCCAGAGCTTTCCTTGACGCAAGAAATCTGATAAAAGGAATATTGATGGATGAAGCATGATGTAACCCGGCTTTTCCCTTTCTGTCGTTCCCATTGTAATCGTCCTCCTTGCTGGCATGCTTTGGATATGGAATAATATTGAAACAAAAAATATATATATTTTTTGGCATCATGCCTAAATACCTTTGTTGCTTGTTTTATATTTGAAATTGCTGTGATGTATGCTACTATTGTTGTTGTTGTTCCCTGAGTTGTCTAGCTGAACAGCCCAGAGTCTTATGGAATCCGACTGCTATTGTATTTGTAGATGCATAGTGTCGCTGATGATATGATTATCAATATATAAAAATATGCGCTAAAGACATATGAATAGTACTATTACTATTTCTTTGTGTTGATATTTTTCTTGTCTTTCAGATCTGTGTACCCTATTCGACCTGGTGTGTGGCATTCAGTGCGGGTTTCACGCACTGGGAGATGGGCGTGGTTATATATTGATGATCAGCCAGTCGTTAGTGGACTAACACCTGGAGCTTTCACAATGCTGTCATTATCTCATCCACTTTACCTTGGAGGCATTCCACCTACTTCTACTTCACAGCCAATTTTACCTGCTTCCAAGGCATTCACTGGTTGTATTCAAAAGGTTTGTTGGCCCATTTGTATATAGAGCATAAAAATTTACAGCAAGTGCTATATAGCATGAGGTACCATAAATGTATTCTAATAAAAAATACTTTCTCATCATCTCCTCTTATAAGCGTTGGATGTTCTCAAATTGCTGCTTATATACCCTTATTTGTAATTTACCCAACCTTTTCATAATAATTACATTCTTTATGCTTCTATCAGTAGACTGAAATGTATTTATGACTCCTAAATTGCTACTCAGCTCACATCAAATGATTTAATACATTTTTTAATTTGACTTTATTTTTTTGATGAAAATAAACAATAATAGAGAAATTGCTTACTTGCAATATTTTCCTCAAATTGGCACTAGATAATCTAGTAATAAAAATTGTTATTAATTGAGACGTCAATATTTATATTTCTGCTTATTCTTCTTGTGATTTCTCTCTTTTTTAACAGTTAGCACTAAATGATCGCACCATTCATCTTGTGTCTGGAGCTGTATCAGGTAGCAATGTGGGGTCATGTGATCATCCATGTTCTCAAAAGCCATGTGACAACGGAGGTGTTTGTGAGCCCCATGGACCATCGTACAGCTGTCGATGCCCTCTAGGTTTCAAAGATGATCATTGCAGAAGTCGAGTGGTTACTCAAGTAGCAACTCCTAGCTTCAGCGGAAGATCTTTTCTGAAATATGCTGACCCTGAGATAATGAAAAGGTATTCTATATATCTTTGGCACACAATTGTGCTGCTCCTTAATTATCCCTTTATGCTAATTCATTGACTGTGAAATGTAATATATGGCACTGTTTGCTGTTAGGCATTTATAGAATATGACTGGAAACTTGACAGTACCGTAGAGGGAATGGAAGAAAATATGAATTTGTAATCATGGTTAATATGAAAGACTTTGGAACTGCATATTTATGAAATTGGATATTTTTGAAAGGGATTTCCCGGACCAGCTAGCACAGTCAACTAAGACAGATGGCTATAGGGGAGCTGTCATGTGATGAAGCAGTTGGGGTAAAGCAGCTACAGCTGTTAGACTTCACAGTTGAAAATCTTTGTCTACTTACCCTGTGACTGACCCAAGTAGGATAGTGAAAGTGAAATGTGGCAACCCTTTATCCCCAAGGAGCTAAGAGAAGTGTTCAAGGTATATTAGCTTCTGGAGCTAACATTCCTATGACTTGACCACTCCCCTTATAAGGGGGATTGTGGCCATAATATAGAGTAATAAGTAATTTTTCTATAGTCTGATTCACATTGCATAGCTGAAATTTTCCTCTACGAGATGGTTGTTGCAGAACCCCTTTCTAAGTTCTCTTTGTAGGTGTTCCCTGTATTTTAACTCATATCTTTGCTCCGTATGTTCAACTTTAACAAGAGGAAGGGATTACTTTTATATTTTTTCCTTCTTAGCGGAAACCCACCTTGCTGATCCCAATTTACTTATTTCACTTTCCCTATTCTCTTATCTCTTTCTTTATTTCACTGAAAGCTGAACTACCCTAAATGACGAAATTCTAGCCAGTATGGTGAACACTTTCCTAATTGTATTTTAGGGAGAATTTATGTTATATCTCTAGCGAACCATGATAGACGAGTGGTTAGATTACTTTCCTCGGGAATTAACAGGCCTACAATTGAGCATCTAGCCTTAATTCCTCAGTCATATTCTGTCTGTCTCCACCCCCATATTGGGGACTAATAGCAACACATAAAACGAGGTTTATTTTTATATTCCTCCGCATCATATTTGTTGTATGGTTGGCTTATGAATGAATGCACAAGGAATTTACCCATATCCTGAACTGGATGTATTTTACGTCTTAGCACTGAGTTATCAAACACTGATACCAGGGAGTAGATCTCTGGTTGATTATATATGCTCATGCTTATATGGGTATCTAAAATACCATTGTTTCTAATAGTTAAAAAGTTTTCAATGACAATCCAGTTTCTCATTCAGGAGTGTAAGCGTATTTTGAGTTGTATTACCATTAGCTTGGTATCAGTTTACACCATAACCCAAATCTAAGCCTATTAGTACCAGTTCATATGTCCCAGAAGAGAAGCGTAAGACCCACGCCGTGAGGCCTTTGTTTCTACATAGCAAGTCAAATAACAGATGTAAATTATACGTCAAGTTAATACACTGTATTCTGCCTTTAAGTAAGATGTCACTTACAAGTTTTAGCCTTAAATCTGGAGTTGCAAAAATTTTTTTTGGAATGTTAATGCATATCTTGATTTACATTTTAAATAAAGTTAGTGAAAAATTTAGGAAAATCTCAAAAACTTAATTTTAGTATATTGGATGTAAGTAAGTAAGATGATGTGTAAGAGTACATGATATTGTAAGACTTTCCACATGCAGTTTTACTGATGATTCAATGAAAATGGCTGTTGGATGAAATTCATGTGTGTCTTGAAAACAGTTTTACTTGATATTGTATTCATACCTACCTTAAGAATAATGTTAACATCTATAATGCTAATATTTTGCACAGTATAATTTCTGTTATCTTAATATAATATTCAATATATTTGAATGAAATATGAAAAATTACTTCTACTTAGTAGTTTCTATTTTTCTTTCAGAGTGTCAGGTGACCGGCTACATATATGGCTCCGATTTCGATCTTTAACCCCCAATGGGCTTCTGATTTGGGCAGGGGAAGAAGATGATGATGGTGAAGCTGCTGATATTATTGGTCCAGCTTTAGGTGATTGCATAAGTTTGGAACTTCAAGATGGACGTCTTGTTCTTCATTATAATTTGGGTTCTGGATATGCAAAACTTTTGTATAATACTACTAATAGACTGGATGATGGACAGTGGCATAACGTCAAGGTTTCTAGGTAAGGAGACAATATGGAGTGTATTATATATTGCTATGTAATTTTGGGAATGACGAGTAATTTTTTGTTTATGTGTTTGTTGTCTTTCCTTAGCTGCTTGGCTGAACAGCCCCATGTCCTAAGGAAGGCTACAGCCAATCCTGGAGTTTCCCACATTGAAGGGGTTTTGCCCAAATGGGATGTCTTTATCATGATATTGCTATTGAGTGCTTGGTTTGATTTAAGAAACCGATATATGAAGCAAAATATTTCAGCATAGTGTACTTACTGACCTATGTTTTATGTAGATATGAGCGTGAAGGGCGTGTTTCAGTGGATTCAGAAGAAGAAGCTGTAGTTGTATCTCCAGGTGACCTTGTCCAACTTAATGTTGATTCCTCATTGTACATTGGTAAGTAGCAATTAGTACAATATGTATTTTACATTTAATTTCTATTTTGGTTTTGTTTTAGTATTTGATTGTTAATGTGAAATTGAAGAGATGATTTTTTTTTCATTAATTTTCGGTCATAACATAAATTTTGGATTCTTGAAATATTTATGTTTAATTTTTGCTCTTTATTTTACAGCGTTATACTATTTTACTGTGCATTAAATTGCACAAATTTCCTTCCCTTTGTGGTAGTGTTCCAAGTTTATATAGTTCTTCTTTAAGATTCCTTAAACTTTTAAAAGACCCATTTTCATGAATGGTAATATAATTGTTGTATTTACAGGAGGGCGCGAAACCTTCAGGGGAGGTCATACCGGCTTTATGGTACCTGGACTGACGGGTTGCGTAGCTGACTTAACTTTGGCAACAGATTACCACGTCGACCTCATCACTCAAGCCACTGCTGGACAGAACATTGACTACTGCTGACGTGGCTCAAGTTAGCTCACTACAACTACTACTACTACTTGTGTCATTGTATGGAATGCAAAGCAACTTTAAAAATGCAAAGTGTTCATGCGCACGAACGTTTGCTGGCAAAAAATTTATCTTTAAATCACTATTAAGTTATACAGGGATATAAGTCCGTAATACTAAAAGGAATATCATTTCTCTGGAGATTTTTCAAATTAATCAGAGGATATGTTATCACTGTAATGTATATAAATTGTGAATGAGCCGTGTATTATAGTATACATAAAATGATAGATGTTTTATCCTTATCAGGTGTCCTGTTATTATAACAATCAAATTTACAGTGGTCACATTTATGCTTTGAATGTGAAAAAATAATCAGTAAATATTATCTTTAGCCAATCACCTTATATAGATATGATATCATATAGCATTTTAATAGTTATCACTGTTATTCTTACCTTCGAGTAAAGTTCATATTTACTGATGTCATTCAGTTATCTGTTGTGCAGATGAATGGAATCCCTTTATCAAACAAACACATCTGAAAAATCTCTTTATTCATGATTTCCTGAGAGTCACTTTGCACATTCTGGAAGGAGCACATGGATATCAAGGCTGTTTGTACATGTATGTTCTGCTGCACTCCGCATATTGGTATCTTTTTTATCTTTTTTTATCATGAGGTAGTGCTTTAAGATGTAGATTGCAAGAGATTTTATTTATTACATTTTAAACATACTTTATTATTATGTGTATATTTATGAGGTGTTTCTGAAGTGGAATTTGACCTAAATATCTTTTATAGTGGAATAGAAAACTCTATAAAGTCTGTTACAGGCAGACTTGAACAGTCCATTTCTTTTATAAATGATAATTCTATGGCATTTCTTGTATTTTGTAATATTGTCACAACCTCTATGATGAAGTCTTGTGTGGATAATGGTAATTGAGTCTGTTAATATAGTTGTTTCAATTGGAATTTTTTATCTCAGATTATCAGTGAAATGTGGAAAGCTAGTGGATTTAGCACATTTTTTGTATACAGTACTTATAATGATCAAATGTTTCACATTACTTTTGCCACGTAGATTTTTGTAGCTTAGGAAAGGAACTGTATTTTAGAGAAAATGAGTTTTTGTTTCAATATGCTTGGTAAACTTACAAAGTTATAGCACCTTCCTCTTACATATATCTGAGATTTTTTTTTCATAATTATTTTGCTCTCTATATATATGTATCTTAGTCCATGCAATAACAGACTCTTAATAGAAATTAAAGCATTACTTTTTTATCACATGCTTTCCAAAATTACTTTTCTATTACATTTTACACTGAAGTTTTCAATTAAATACTGAATAATTCCTCCAAGACAAATACAATATATTGGTCATCCAGTTAGCATGGCATTACTTCTGGTCTGTAAAACTGAAATTTTGGTTGAAACTGAAAAATAAATAACTAGTAGCATTAATATCATGAGATGAAAATCAAGTTCATAAACTTCTTTGTCAAAAAAACAAAAAAAAAATCCAAAGAAAGGAATGTAAACTTGAAGTGAGATTTTATCAATTGCCACATAGCCAAAATGAATCTCATGTATTGTTAAATCAGTTCATTCTATCCTCTACCAATCCATACGTAAGAGCAGCTTGAATTACAAAAAGTAATATTTACAATATATATATGATTTCTCCCTTGTTTATGATTGATAGGTGATATTCTGAAGTACAGCTATTTTAGTATGAAACTAAGTTGATTGGTGGTCTCACTCTTTAGGTTTTTCTTACCTGCTCAGAGATTTACTATTAGGCTACATATATGCACATCAAGTGAGTTTCTAAGTAGCAGTTGACCACAGTTCCAGCTAACATATGCAAACTCTTCCTTTTATGAGAATTCGTTAAGTTATATGTAAAGTTACTCTGTCTAATGTTTTGATTCTGCTCGTCTCATTTGATGTGAATGTCTCCTCATGGAATAATTTTTCATTTTATCTTTCCGTTTGAGAATTCAAAAATACTTTTAACGCTTTGAACTGTTACCATACTGTCGAAGATGGTAGGAAAAGACCTATTAAAGATAATTAGAGGAAAACATTACGAAGTACTTATTAATTTTGTGACCTCAACAGGTCATCTTTTCAAAGTACAGTACCATCAAGAAGATGATCAGCCGAGGTCGCGTAATGAATATGAGCATTGTATAATTTTCCCTTTGTTTGCCTTAAAGGGTCTTTTCTTACCACTTCAACACTTCATTAAGGTACAGTACCTCTAAATCCATACCAAAGGATGGTTAGCTTTTATGCTCCGGCATGTTCTATATTAGAGAAAACTAGGTAAATTGCTCTCAGTGAATGTGTGTAATTTTCAAATGTTGGTCAGGTGATTAGATTTTTTGTAATGCAACGTGCTGTAAATAAAACGAAATATTAAATGAAATATTTTACATCTTGTATGTTATGACGTAAAGAAATGGAGAATGTTTTAAATAAGTTTTGTAATTAATTTAATGTGAGTAAAAACTAATAAAGAATGACACATAATATGAAGTAAACTAAGACAAAGTCAAGATGTTTGAATGTAAACAGATATACGTTAGCCTACTGTGTATATATGATTAATAAATATCAGTCATCATATCAATTAATGCTATTCTAAATTTGAGTTTTATAAGTTATATGAAGAAATATGCAAGTGTCTTAAGTCTTTACAGCAGCTCAATTCCTTATTTTTTTTTATGAAACTGTAACTTTTATCAGTATTGATTGTATAGGACATACCTTTCTGTTGATTAATATCATGGATCAGATATGTATAAGATCAAATTTTTGTTCTTAGGCGATTCATGCACAAATATTTTCTTTTTAATATTTAAGAATGATCCATTACTTTTGCAAATGATGCTGCTGTTGCATTGGTCAAAGACATAACTGTATTAGGATCCTATAGATGTATTCTACATATCATTTTTTATGGTAATAATGATAATTATAATAGTAATGATAATAACTAGTAAGTTAATCAAGAAGATAGTGCCTACATATTTGTGTTACTTGAGTCATTCTTGGAATGAACGTTTATAGTCTTATCTAGTCAGTGTACGTTGTTGTAATCCAGTTTAAGAGCTTACATACACACACATACACCATATCACGCCACATTCAGAGATGGTATGATAAGCAACAGTGATCCTGCAGGTAATTAGTTATTGATAATGAACCTTCTGCCATTGGAAATCATGAGCAAAGGGTGAACTGGTAGTCATCCTAATCTAATGATGTCAATAGGTAGTAAATGCCCCTGTAAGCAATTATGTGCTATTCCTTTTTAACATTTCATTATGTAAATACATTTTATTACCATTAATTCATTGCCACCGTATTATTAATCAATGCTAGTAGAGTATAAACATTGTCCCATTACTCATTTTCATTGGTAGTAATATTAACATTTTATTTTGATGAAATTATTATTTATTGAGAAATATACATACAGTCCTTTAATTTTACTCAGAACGCATTAGCAATCCATGTATATTTTAATTTCCAGTATCTGTATATGGTATTAAAAAATTATAGAGGCTCCAATTCTTCTTTACAGTGTGTATATTAGATAGATGCAATCTACAGTCATTTCATTCTAGGTGCTTTGTATAATGTATATATTACTGACACCAGTCTACCTCTAAGGCTCGATATATATAATTAATTTCATTTTTATCATAACTCATACAGTATACAGACCTACAACCAATGAAGAGGGTTTGTACACAGTTCATATAAATAGAGTATGTAATAATTATTTTCTTCAATATTTATTTTCACAGAGTCCATTTCGCTTAACAAAACCTTAATAATTCTTTACATTTGTTTTTAGCTATTTTGACCTTCACTGTGTTGCTTAAAAATGTTTATTCTTTGAGGAACAATAGAAACTAAAGTCGTAACTACAGTAGAAATCAGGTATGGAACAGACAGTTGCCCCTTAGGACAATAACCCTTAACTCTTATGAATGCAAAAGCAAATAATTGCCCCTTAATGATATTGAAGTGAAATATATCATATAATAAAGAAATAATGAATGAAAAACATTTTTAGTTTAAACAGTTTACCATTTTATTGTGGATTAGGTTAGATTCAATTAGGGGCGATCGTCCTAAGGAGCAATTGTCCTATGGGGCAATTATTCTAAGGGGCAACTGTCCTGCCTCTGGATCACATGGATAATACATTAACCTAGTGGATTTGAAATATGCTATCATACATTCTCTACCTTAGGAATTTGTGCAAAATGCCTCACACAAAAGTTAATTGAAAAATGTGTAAGTATTCTTTTTATGTATGAAAGCATCAGTGGTAGTATTGATATGCTATGATCTGTAGAATTCACTGCTGTGTTTCTTATGATATACCTAATAAGTTACATTAATGTTGAAGGGACACTTAAGAAATTATAACCTTGGCTTATGTATTTTCAAATCAATAGATTACATTATTCTAATATGCCATTGATATAAACAGTATGTGGTGGTTATGAAGAACTGATATTTTGCCTTACTATCTCTTGTAATAATATGCAATATTGCATGGCAAATCAGTCAAGGTGAATATGTAATATTGCATGGCAAATCAGTCAAGGTGTTTCAGGGATCACTGTGTACAGTACAACAGAGCAAACACCTATTATTGTGGGAAAATTCTCTACACATTACTCTTCTGCCAGTGGTAAGAAACCAGGCTTTTTAATGAATTTTCAATCATAAATTGTGAGTGTAAACTCTATTCTCCTTTATTTAAGTGAATTTCATCATCAGTAAGATTTAATATATCAGTGTCATTTGATTCAAGTGCTTTCTTTATATATATATATATATATATATATATATATATATATATATATATATATATATATATATATATATATATATATATATATATATATATATATATATATATATATATATATATATATATATATATATATATATATATATATATATATATATATATATATATATATATATATATATATACATATTATATATATATATATATATATATATTATATATATATATATATATATATATATATATATATATATATATATATATATATATATATATATATATATATATATATATATATACAGACACTCCTCAACTTACGAACGAGTTTGGTTCACGAAGTACGTAGAATTATTCGTAAGTTGTGTTTAGGTAAAAATAAGTACTATGCAGTACTGTACATACATATGTAGTACTGTACAGTACTTAGGCTAAAGACACTTATCTACCACAGTAAACATAAAGTGTACAGTATGAATGAATTTTAATACAGTAATAATGATGCAGTAATACTGTACAGTACAGTAATACATACATTAATACATGAGTAGATAATGGGTAGGTTTTTGTTTGCATCTGTGGATGTTCGTATCTCGGCTGTTAGTAAGTTGGGGAGCTTCTGTGTGTGTATATATATATATATATATATATATATATATATATATATATATATATATATATATATATATATATATATATATATATATATATATATATATATATATATATATATATATATATATATTGTATTACTATATATTACAAAACTACATTGTTCATGCACTATATGTCCCAATAAAGAGGCATTGAAATGTTAACACAGCTCATATACTGCAGTTATGAATAAAATGTGTGCCATTTTAAAATGAAGTTTTAGTTGGAATTAAATAAAAATATATTTTAGCATTAAAAGGTCAGAATACTTTACTCAGGAGGTGACAGACCCGCATTTGAGCCCACTGCAGGCAGTTAAGAAGGGAATCCAGCTTTGATTCCCTCGATGCTATTACAATGGGGATTAATAGTGATACAAAATAAAAAAAAATCTTGGAATTAAAATTTATTCACACTGGAAGTTGCAGTTACCCATAAAACTGTGAAATAGTATACTGTAATGCTTTCTTTAGTAAGCAAAGGGGGAAATGTTAAAGAAACCAAGAAGGCTTTCATTAGCAAGAAAACTGACATGAGTAAAAAAGATATTGACTTCTATTACTTATGGGGATAACACGGAGGGCAGGGTGGATTGGTGTTAACGTGATCGACTCAGGAGGTGCCTGACGAGGGTTAAGGCTCACCCTGAGATGTTAGAAAGGGCATTTTGTGTGCCCAACCCCAGTCATGGGATGTCATTGTGACATTGAAATGGCACGTGCACTTTTGAGGGTAACATCATAATTCCATTACAATTACACATGATGTATAAGAAAATTTTGCGTGCTATAAGACTGAGTTTTCCTTACACTATTGGTATGAATGTAGTCCGCTTTTTGCTCTAATGCCATGATTATGGTACGGTAATAATAATTTTGAAAGTTTGTACTTATTTACAAAATTAAATTGTTCTTAAATTCGAATATAGTCCTTTAAATACTGTGATTCACATATGGTCAGATTTTTTTTTATTATTTCTGAGATATCCATTGTGTCACAGACAACATTAATGTCTGAAGCAAGCTCGAGATTTTAGTTACATCTGTACTTTTGTAAAGATACTCAACATTTGTCAATAGTTATTCACCCATAAGTCAACTAGTTCAATGAAATTAAACAACATAGGCTACATATCAAACATCAATTTTATAAAGTAAATGCCTGATAATGATAAAAGACCGGCTTAAAAGCTGTACACGGCATTGCAACTCCCTTCATAACATGGAATAAAATCAGGCAAATAAATGTGATATCTATAGATATGTAAATATAATACTCTCAGTTAGGTACGATAATTTTCGTTTGTGTACGATGGCGCGGGAGATTCCCACTGGGGGCTTGTGTTGACAATGGACACAACCCAACTGGTGGTTGTTGTGGGAGGTTGTTAGTAAGTGGTGCCGAACGTGCTAAATCATTGAGCTACTGGATGTATTGGATCCGAGTGAGTATAGCTTGTGCCTTCACTTTACAACATTCATACACACACATGTACACTGGTGCAGCTATGCTATGTGCATGTTATTCGTCTTCAATAGCAATGAATTATAATACCGTCGGATGTGTTGGAGTCCCCGGTTACCAGGAGTCAAGTGCTGTTTAAGAGACTAATAAACCTAGCTTAGGTAATAGACTTCTGATTTGTAGGATGTGTTATTACCGTCTTGCACAATATCCTGATTAAGGTTGTTAGGCGGAATATTAACATTTTACTACTGTAGCATCCATTATAGCACTCCTAATGACGTAATACTATTAAAAATTCTGGGTTTTTCTTTACAGTATAGCGACAGATTAGTGAATTTCATATGTTGTAGATATTTTCAGTATAATAACATCAAGGATATATATCTTTCTAGATATAGCTTTAAGGTTTGTTTCCCTTTTAAGACTTTGTGGTGTAGTTGGTAGCGCCTTGGCACAGTAATTATGTGTCCTAGGTTCAAGTCCCGGTCGGGGTAAAAAATTATTCATGTTTTCACATATGAAAATGTGCTTATTTGAATATATATATATATATATATATATATATATATATATATATATATATATATATATATATATATATATATATATATATATATATATATATATATATATATATTCTGCTTTTACAGGACAGTCCATCAACATTTTATGACTTCTGCTTAAGATTTTTCTTAATATTTATTTTTAAGAGCTGATGCGTATTGCGTTTAAAAACTTTGAAATTCAAAAGAATTATCTTTATTTCTTATTATGTAAACTATTATACATGGATATCATTGTCATATGTATGCAAATGAGATATATATATATATATATATATATATATATATATATATATATATATATATATATATATGAATTTTTACACTACTTCAGCAGATGCAACGTCAAAGTGCTGCTTTTTTTTTTAACTATTCGGAAATAAGTAGACCAAATGCAACTTTTCTTTATTAGTTTTTTCTTTTAATAACTCAAGCATTTCTTCCACGAAAAAAAAAAATAGATTTGAGACTGTGTTGCTCCTTTAGGTAGATAACGCTGATGCTTTTCAGCAAATAGTCTTGTTTCGTTTATGCAATTATTATTGCGTAATTTAATTTTCTGTATGGGAAAAAAATTAAGAGCTGTTGTTATAAATAATATTTTTCATCAAAAACTTATCCATCTCTCGCATTTTGTTATGTAGATAATTTTTATTAACTTTGCCCTGACTTTAAGGGTTTGATTTCCTCGCATTGAAGTTGGGATGTCTGTTTAGTGCTGTTGTCTTTCTTTTCTTTAACGTCTGTTTTATTAAGTTCAATATCGTCTTCTTTTTCTCCGTAAAGATCAAGTCGTCGACTGTATTTGAACATCACTATATCACCTATCACTGATACCAATATTAATACTGCAAAGAAAAAAAAGACGGATAAACGTTTCAACTACAATACAGCATGTAAAATATAACGTTTTTGTGTGACGTTCAGGTCTACTTAGAAATTCAATTGATGATGAGAAACTTACTCGTTCAAGCTTTCTTTATACTGCAAAGGAAAAAAAAAAGACGGATAAACGTTTCAACTACAGTACAGCATGTAAAATAAAACGTTTTTGTGTGACGTTCAGGTCTACTTAGAAATTATATTGATGATGAAAAGCATAGCTCGTTCGAGCTTTCTTTAAAGACGATTTTTGTATCATACATGTAGTAGGTTGGCTCATGGCACCAGCCACCCGTTGCGATACTACAGCTGAAGTTTAGTTTTTTTTTTTTTTTTTACTAAAATAGGACAGTCCAAGACAGTTCGATCCTAAGTCTTCCTTCAGTTACGGTTCTTTTTCTATGCCTACATCTACACTGAATATTCTTGAATATTCATTACACATCTCTTATTATCCCTTCACATCTGACAAGTCATTACACTCTCCATCTCTGTTTCTCTTTATGTATTCTTCGTGCCCAGGCCCGATAAGGGCTGTTTTATTTCATTATTTTTTTGGGCCCGTCCTGGTGTCACAATCATAAAAAAAATTCTATGAAAAACTAAAAAAAAAAAATATACTCACTTCCCGGCACTAAATGTACAATTACTCTAAACTTATCGGAGTCGTATAACCAACAGTTGCCAGTTACTCCGCAGGTCTCATCCCACACAAGACAGGCCGAATCTAAAAAGGTCACAGTCATGTTATTGTTTTTGCTAATTGGAAATTTACTTCAAACTATATATATATATATATATATATATATATATATATATATATATATATATATATATATATATATATATATATATATATATATATATATATATATATATATATATTTTTTTTTTTTTTTTTTTTTTTATATATATATATATTATGCTTGTTATCTTGAATTTACATAGACAAAATTCTAGTCGTTTTGTAAGCACAAGACATTCCGTTTTTTTAAGTCACGGACTCCCTTTTCTACCAAGGGCTAGGACGGTTGTCTTCTTGCGAAGGACTTGTTTTGGCAGATGTAGTCGTTACCCTGAGTGCATGCCCTTGCTACCGCTTGAGCCACGGTGACTACTTTGTAAGCACAAGACATAGAAGTCAATATTTATTTGGTTCTGGTGGAATTCTATATTATTCATCGCCTTCACCACTCCTTTGAAGAATAGTATGCCTAGCATTCTCTACTCATATTTGGAGTAGATTGTAATAATTGGTGTATGACTAACGACTATATTGCTGCTTGCTACCAGCACAGTTAATCTGGAACCGTTTACTTAAAGGCCCGATTTCTTAAACAGTGTAAACCTAGGATACCATATTGTTAGTTAGCCAGACACACAAATGGATTCATAAACGCTTCTGACTCGGTCCTGTGTATGGCTAGGATCCCGTAAACCTAGGATACCACATTGTTAGTTAGCTAGACACACAAATGGATTTCATAACGCATCTGACGCGATTCTGTGTATGGCTAGGATCCCACGTGGGATCCTAGCCATACACAGAACCGCGTCAGATGCGTTTATGAAATCCTTTTGTGTGTGTCTAGCTAACTAACAATATGGTATCCCAGGTTTACACTGTTTTAAGAAATCGGGCCAAAGACTCAGACAAAAATAAGATACGTGAAAATTTGTTATCTTTGACAAATCACCATTTACCTATTATTGCGCCCATGATTATCGGAGCTGGAATGAATCCAAAGAGACTGATGAAGACAGTAAGAGTGCCTAAAGCCAGTGCTTTGTCTTCGTCCGCTACTGATCTGCAAATAATACCATTGAAGTTATTAGTAAAAGCGATGTAAGGCCGCTTTCACACCAAAATGGCACGTGGCATGACACGTGGCACGCCAGTTGAAAACGGACATTCGGAAATATATGAAACCTTTCGCACAGAAGTGTCGTGACACGTCCTGCATGCTACTTCTGTGTGAAAGGTTTCATATATTTCCGGATGTCCGTTTCAACTGGTTTGCCACATGGCATGCGACGTGCCACTTTTGTTTGAAAGCGGCCTATATGAACAGATATTCCATGAGAACAAGGAGGCTAACAATATAAGCCTCTAAATGTTGCGTATGGGATAACTGCGTATGCTTTGATTTGGGTGTAAAGCTTCCTATGTCTACATCAACACTGAATATTGTTGGATATTCGTTACACACCTCATATTATCCCTTCACATCTGACAAGTCATTACACTCTCCATTTGTTTGTCTTTATTTTATATATTCTTCGTGCCCAGACCTGATGAGGGCTGTTTTATTTTATTATTTTTTGGCCCGTTCTGATAACACAAAAAAATGAGCCTTACCTGAGATGGACCACGCTGCTGCCAACTCGACCAGTTGATGCAATTGTTTTAACAATGATTTGGACCAAAAGGTAATAAGTAAATGCGGTACATGGTTCTGGGCAATAGCCTCTAGTTGCGTATCCGTAATCATGTGTCTTCTGATGGATACAAAAGTTGACGTCATTAATATTAATCATTACACTTAATAATGAAACAAAATGCTCAGTGGAATGCAGAACGGTCAGTATGTTCAAGAAAAATATTTGATAATCACTCAAAGTTGCAAAACATTTTGTTTTTCTTTTTATTGTTAGCTAAAACGCGGAACAGGTTTATCATGGGGAAACAGTTACAAAAAGAACACATAAAAGTTATGTAATATACATCAGGTGTGGTTACACGTGTTATCGTGCTTGTACATGGAGTGTCTAGGATATTGAGAGAAAATTCAATATAATAGTACTTACTTCTGTATCTGCAATATTTAGAAAACTGGTTACATTTCCTCCTATAGCAGTAGAGTTACTTATACACTGACAACCGCTATACACCTGAAAATACACTAGTTATCGTTTCAGTATCAAAGGAGAAATATGAGAGTAGTTTTCGCACCATTATATATATATATATATATATATATATATATATATATATATATATATATATATATATATATATATATATATATATATATATATATATATATATATATATATATATATATATATATATATATATATATATATATATATATATATATATATATATATATATATATATATAAAGTGTGTGTATGTTTTACTGGGTGAAAATTCTTATACTGAACTTGAAATTATACCAGTAATTGAGTTGGAAAGTATAGCTAAGTAATTTTACAAACCTTTCTCAATATCAAGGGTATCCCATGCTTTGAAATACCCCATTTGGAAGAATATCCTCCACGGCATCGACTTCTGTTTTATTAACACAAGTATGCTTTATGTATTCTTTGTACTATGCATCAATTTTAGCTTAGCCAGTTTCATTTTTGCATAATTCATAATAGGATTGAAAACCGGTAACGTTAGTAGAGCTACGTACTAAAATATATTGAGGTATACTGACAGGGTCATGCAATACAGTTCTGGTACTCTCTAATATCTATTAACATGTTATACTTTTTTTAAGTGTTGAAAGTATATTAGCTTCGTGTTAACAGTATTTTTATTACTTAAAAATGGATAAAGGTGTTGATTATTTTTGCATATATACTAAGTTTAAGTAAAGTAAATTGGATTGTTAATTCTTTTCAAAATTCAGAGACAACTATAGCCTTAGTATCGTTCCTAAACATATTATGGAAGTGGTTTACTGTAATATACCTAGAAATAGGTATCTTTTAGCACTAAGCATGCTCAGTTATTTATATGAAAATCTCTGGTACTTACGATTGGCGTAGCCGAGGTATCAACAGCAGTACATCCAGCATAACAAGGAGAATAGAATAGAGTAACTTTGTCTTGAGAACACACGGGAGCATATCTCTCGGTGCAGCCGCAAGCACTTGAACAACTGGGAAGTATGGATCTGTTCCATTAAAAGTAATATCATCAGTTATTGCGTGTACAGTACCTGTATGAGGCATTAGATTTTATGCAAAGGAACTTTATACACAAATCATTACTCTGGATAAATTCATTTTTTTTTATTGACGACCTGAGGTCTTAAGGTTTGTTGGGTGATGAGGTATGGGACAGGAACATATGGAGAACACTGGCCAGAAACATCGACCTCACATAAAAGCGGGAGAAGATGTAGAGTAAAAGTGGGAAAAGATGTAGACGAAGAAGACGGTAGCCGAGGGGATGGAATACTCAAGTGAGGAATTGACAGACTCACTATCAAGCCCAGCATAGGGTGTCAGGAATGGCACACAGCCTTACTTTCTCAGCACACACTGTCTGTGTCTGCTCCCATAATATGGATAAATAATGACTTAAAAGTTTTACGTAAACACATTAACAGTAACTTTTGATCAAAACCGACCCCTCCACTGGTCCAATGACATCCAGTTTTGGACACCCGATGAATATTAGAACAAAGAAGCCAGCAGCGCTAAAGATGGTAATAAAGATATTGTATCCAGTGACAAATCTTGGTCCAGGTCTTACCCATCGTAGGATGACACCACTTATTACAGCTCCCACAACAGACACAAATAAACTCGCCATTCCTTCAAAGTAAACAAGCGACACATATATGAGTTCTGAGAAGGACATGTTTATATGGATATAAGAATTTATTATAATATATATATATATATATATATATATATATATATATATATATATATATATATATATATATATATATATATATACAGTATATATATATATATATATATATATATATATATATATATATATATATATACAGTATATATATATATATATATATATATATATATATATATATATATATATATATATATACAGTATATATATATATATATATATATATATATATATATATATATATATATATATATATATATATATATACAGTATATATATATATATATATATATATATATATATATATATATATATATATATATATATATATATATATATACAGTATATATATATATATATATATATATATATATATATATATATATATATATATATATATATATATACAGTATATATATATATATATATATATATATATATATATATATATATATATATATATATTACAGTATGGCTTAGATATAGGATTTGGCATTGCATCTATAGTTACCTGTATAGTAGTTAGCTTCTGCAGCGCTTTTCCGGAATTGATTTTCCAGATATTTTGGTTTGAAATCCCAATAACCTGACAGAGCCAGGATTGTTACTGTGGAATTGAATAGGTTACCAACCCAGATTTCGTTGGTGAAAAGTCTCTTCAGGGCTTTCAGTAAATCTGTGGAGAGGAATAAATAAGTCCATTTATTATAATAAATGACATTCAATTTTCACGTAGAAGTAAAGCTTAGCCATGATGAATATTCTGAAAGAATGTGGTGCTGTCAGATGTTGAGATCATGGACGTTTTATGATGATAACGTCAACTGTGGTAGCTTACTCACGATAGGATATATATATATATATATATATATATATATATATATATATAGTATATATATATAATATATATATATATATATATATATATATATATATATATATATATATATTTAAGCACATTAGCATATGTGAAAACATGAGTTATTTTTACCCCGACCGGGACTTGAACCTGGGACACATAATTACTGTGTTAATGTGCTTCTTTGATTATTGTTGGTCCCGAATGAGATTGGGAGTTTGATTAAATGCGAAAACGAAGCCACGAGTGAGGTTGGGCGAATCTGCAATATGAACAGAGGGGCATTCAGTTAGAATGCGTTCATTCCTAGTATAGGAGATATTAGCTGTAAGGTTTGTTTCCCTTTTAAGACCTTCTGTGGTGTAGTTGGTGACGTCTTGGCACAGTAATTATGTGTCCCAGGTTAAAGTCCCGGTCGGGGTAAAAATTACTCGTGTGTGTGTGTGTGTGTGTGTGTGTATATATATATATATATATATATATATATATATATATATATATATATATATATATATATATATATATATATATATATATATATATATATATATATATATATATATATATGTATATATATATATATATATATATATATATATATATATATATATATATATATATATATATATATATATATATGTATGTATGTATGTATATATATATATATATATATATATATATATATATATATATATATATATATATATATATATATAGTATATGTATATGTATATATATATATATATATATATATATATATATATATATATGTATATATATATATATATATATATATATATATATATATATATATATATATATATATATATGCACACACGCGTGTTCAAGCCTACCTCTGGGCGTTAAGAAGGTCATCCACTATTAATTACCCAGCTCCAGCCTGTCTGCTCCCATTTTAAAATGGGGCTCAACAGTGACACACATAAAACCGCAACCAAAGCTTAAGTCCACACCTCGTCTCAAAATAGATTTGTTAATTAGCATTAAAGGACTTTCACTAAGAAATTATGATCACGTCTTAGTGTTGACATAGTTGAGGAACAAAAGTAGTATAGCTCTGTACGGGCTCGTGGTTTAGCCACACACTAATCTATCTATCTATCTATCTACCTTGCCTGTCTCCCCCAGTTGGGGGGTAGCCAACTTAAAAAAAAACTAAGGGGATTAATAACTGCCAGCTCCCCTACTGCCCCTACCACATGGCTACCTCTGTAAGATGCAGCCCCATGGTAACAGCAGATGCCTATCAGAGCTGCGTCACAATAGCTCGCCACTCATTCCACACACTAATATCAGTGTATAAATTGAAATTAGTAAGGCTGTCTAATCTCTTCAAAAAAAAACTGCCCACAGTTCATACTTGCAAGACTGGGTTTCGCTTCATTTTTCTTTGACTTAGCAAGAGCAGCAAAGTAATCCATTCCACGATTGCCTCCTTCTTTCTGGTCTCTTTCCACTTGCCTTGCCATTCTCTTTCTTTCCCTTCTCAACGTCGAGGGTAGTTTCCTAGGGAAAAAGAACAAGAAGCACCCGGCTATCGCTATGCCAAAGCCAATGAAGAGATATCCTGCAAACATAGGAATGAAAATTCGATGTTTGATTTAACTATATTTATAGTGCTTATGTATGATTATGTAATGGGAATTTTTTTGTTTATATTTTATACATATTATTTGAGTTTGAGATTTATGTATGGGAGTGCTCATAGTATGAAAAAAAAATATAATTACCTAACCACCAGGCACCTAGCCAGCGAGGATCTTGCTTTGATATATTTGGTTTTTGTGAAGGATCGATCCAGATCGAGAGACACTTCCCTCCAACCAAGAACCCTAACACAGGACCCATTATTCTCAATAGAAGCGATGCAGCTGAAATAAGAGATCTATTAATATTTGGTTTTGTGTTATGCTGTTAATTGTAACAATTACATTAATGAGATAAGCTTAACATGTTAAATTTTCAGGTTTAGTGTGCTAAGCTTTAATTTGAGGAGATTATTAATGAGATAAGCTTAAGAATTAAATCAGAATTTCATCTACAAGGACTCTTCTCCAAGCAATTTGGCATTTGTTGTTTGTAACGATGCATATTGCCTGAAGCAGTGGAAGCAAATAGTGATAAATTTTACATGTGTCTGAACAGAAAGATTTTAGATTATCGTAAAATACCTTGAGCCTACGACTTATACAAGACTCACAGTGTAAAGGTGATAATCTGTGTATTGATGTTATAAATATTTGTGTAATCTATCATCTTGTCTTATATATTTGTATGTGTTTTTGTCGTGTTAGGTAAATGATAGCCTCCTGGCTAGTACAGTGGTAATGCGCTGGCCTCGCATTCGTGAGGTCGACGGATCCCACCTCGTCCAGGCAAGAGCGTTTAAGCTGTTTACTGGGGAGGCTACTGCTGTGGTTAGGCACCACAGTGGAGGGTTTGGGGCCTGTGCCGGCTGGCGACCGTCCTATGGGTCCTCCATGACCCATTCTACCCATCCGTGGGTGGAGAATAAAGCACAACAGGTAAATGATGAAGTAATTTTAGTATTATTTTTCATATGATTTTATACTAATTAAGACAGAAGAGGAATCAAAACCTAGTTTGTGTCTTCAGTGATTTGTTCTCCTTTGATAGAAATAAATAGAATAATTGAGGACAAAGTTTATTGCGAATTATAGTTGGATTTTTTATATCTTTGATATATTTATTTGCTTTATTACTTTATTATTGTCACGAACAAATATACTTAGGATTTTTATTATTATTATTATTATTATTAGTAGTAGTAGTAGTAGTAGTATTATTGTTATTATTATTATTTTTTTAATATCATTATTATTATTATTATTATTATTATTATTATTATTATTATTATAAGGAAATCGCTCTAGTTTGTTTTATTTGAGGAATTAATGTCCCCACTTGATAAAAGAAAAATGCTCTTTTGCTTTACTTACTGTAATACAGTGGATATGATTTTTTATTGATATTATCGTCCATATAACTAACTCCTAGAGAGAAGAAAATGCTAATGGATATTCCAACGAAAAACTGAGCAATAAGCAGCAGTATTAGAGAACCAATCATTGATTCCCCACTTGACTGACCATCGCACATACTGGGCTGGAAATGGCACAGTTCTTCTTTAGCTGTAAAGAAGAAAAAATTGACTGATATTTTAAAAAAAATAAAAAATAAATAAAAAATACACACACACACACATACATATATGAGCAATATTTGTTTTTCCTACGCACTTTCATTATTATTAGTTTTTTGGTATCGTTTTAAATTATGGAAGAGAATGTAATAACTATAGATTATAATTTAACGTCGAATGGGTTAGATTATTTTGTTAGTGGTTCTAGTATTTCTATTCCTCAATAAGTCTAGTACAGTACATCATCGAGATAGAATAGTGACAGACAATCTTATTTATATATACCAACTACTTTTTTTTATGTTACTCGTGGCTTGGAAAAACAGAGTAAATCACTGTTTTGCCAGATATATCCATGAAGGTTGTCTTATATTTTTGATGCAACACAATTTCCAATACCTTTTGACTACAATATTTTTGGGGGGTTTTGTTAATTGAGTTCATTTTGCATCACCTATGTCATTATAGCATATATTCAATTAGAAAAATGCAGTTGATAATAGTCCTGCGGATTTTCAACCTCAGGATTATATGTTGGGAAAAATCATGGTTATATATATATATATATATATATATATATATATATATATATATATATATATATATATATATATATATATATCACTGACTGATATATATATATATATATATATATTACACTGATCTTAGAATATATATATATAATATATCACTGACTAGGTATATATATATATATATATATATATATATATATATATATATATATATATATATATATATATATATATATATTCCTTATTATATTATGGCATAAGGACTATCTTACTTGCCGAAGAGTTAAGTGCCATAGATATGTTTGACGCTCTCGAAGACGATGCCAATTGGATGGCATCTTCTCCTGGGCCAAACAAGAGATGGGGCATGGCTGCTGTGAAAGAGGAAGCTGCGGAAAAAAAAGCTCCAATGCCAAGCCATCGTGGACGATGTCCGAAATTGCCATAATAAGCCAGAAATAATGCAAAGATGATCTGTGCGATATCATTGCCTGACATGAGAATTCCTGGGGGGAAAAATGAGTCAAGTTATTTTCTTTATTTCATAACGTGAACCTTTTTGTCATGGGATTATTTTTTCAGTCACCTCATTTTTTGCAATAGTGAGATGAGTGACTTTTAGGATTAGAGAAGCACAGTATGTCATACATACGTATATACATACATACATAATACTTACAAAATATACTTCCTGATTAATATTTCATTTTTATATATTAGTACACGGATGAATTAAAGCATTTATTAAAAAAATCCCTGTCGTATTGTATCGTCATTTACTGAAGCAAATCATTGTAAAAAAAAAAAAAAATATAAAGGGCTTATTATAATAACGACAATATTATCACGGCTAACTTACCTGTTTGTTTACTTGTCAGTTTGAATCTTTTTTCGATGGTTGATATGACAGAGACGGAATAGGTGAAGAACAGACCTTGAACCACTCCGACCATGCAGTAGACTAGCATATATGCTTCTTTTGTTGCAAATCTCTGCGAAAACCATATATATATATATATATATATATATATATATATATATATATATATATATATATATATATATATATATATATATATATATATATATTATATTCTTTTTTTTTCTCTTGGTCTGGGGACAAGACTACAGCGTCCATGTTCTCCTGGGTGTCATAAAATTAGTCTGAATGGGGCAGATTGAGGGGACTGAGAATTTCTCCTCCGTATTTTCCTTCAAGGAAGTGTCAAGGTTTTGCTATTTCTCAGCCATTTTCCTTTCAACAGGGACTACGGCCCTTGTGTGTGTGTCCGTGTATATATATATATATATATATATATATATATATATATATATATATATATATATATATATATATATATATATATATATATATATATATATATATATATATATATGTGTGTGTGTGTGTGTGTAATTACCTAATTGTGCTTAAGGCAAAGAACCCTGTACTCGTAACTCCCTTCGCCACTACAACAGATATATCATAGTTTTTAAGTGATTAGCTTCCAGCTTTTTTGACCAACTATGCAGGTACAGTATTCCTGGTGGTCAGGGATGTTAATGTGAATAACAGTTCTAATTAAAATCACTGCTGAATCATATTCTTCCAGGATAGAAAAGGTCCCCATATGTTTTTTTTTTTTTTTTTCCACATAGAGGTCAAGATGGAACACAATTTTCGGCATCCATCTTGTATATATCAGTATGCTCTAGGGTGCCACAAATACCCCTGGCAGGAAGTGTTAGGGTGGATCCCATAGAACAAAAGTCAAGGAAAAATAATCTTTAACACCGATCTCAGGATTATTGCTAAATTCAGTTTCCCATTACTTAACTACATTGCTTTTAATAAGATCAGTAGGCTAAGCCATTCTATTATATGAGTCCAGTAGAATGCATCTACGAGTAGCATGCTTTAATATTATCATGTGTCATCAAATACATTCTTTTTACCTGCAGCCATGCTGGCTTGCATGGCCCAATGCCGCACCGAGTTTCTTCAAGTTCTTCCTCTGTGAATGGCAGATCTAGTGCTTGTCCTTCCTCCACCTCCTCATTGTTGTCCTCTTTTGAATCATTAAAGATGTCACTTTCCTTTCCATTTGGCACCGATTGACCTTTCATGTTGACTGTGTCATGTTCTTGACTCAAGTCAGTGTTGGAAACTGAATAGAAAATTACATTTTTTAATTTTTGATCTAAAATGCCGAATAAAATTAATCTATATGTCATAAATAGTTATTTGATATTTTCATTATCACCATCAAAAAGGCGATGATTAAGGAAAAGAAGCTTTTTTCTGACACATTCCCTAAGTTGCTGACAGGATAGTTTTTTATAGCTATTAAACCTTAGTGATATCACTTCACTGTTTCATACATTCATCCCTTCTCGCTATATATTCTTTCATACACTCCTTATCCAGCTTCAGAGCAAACTGATGAACACGCCTTTAGCTGTCTCTTCTTGTCTGTATTCGTCCATGTACCCTAAAAACTCTGAAAACAGAAAACTGCAAGATGGTCAGACAACATAATATTTCTTAACCATTATCCATAATCGATACTTTTATTGCACCTCCAAGCTATGTCAAGCACTACTTCAGTCTTATCATAATGACTCAGCTAGCAGTTTTTATGTAACAGTGTTGCTACATAAGAGAATTAGGTTATCATAATATATAATAATCTAATGTCTCTTTACTTTTAAAGCTGTTATGCACCTATGTTAGGCCCTATTTTGAATATAGCCTCCTGGCTAGTACAGTGGTAACGCACTGGCCTCGCATTCGCGAGGTCGAGGGATCCCGCCTCGTCTAGGCAAGAGAGTTTAAGCTGTTTACTGGGGAGGTTACTGCTGTGGCTGAGCACCACAGTGGGGGGTTGGGGCCTGTGCCGGCTGGCGACCGCCCTATGGGTCCTCCATGACCCATTCCACCCGTCTGTGGGTGGAGAATCTAAAACAACAATTTTGAATATGTATGACCAATTCGGTTAATTATGAGGAACTTTCTTATATTTATATATACACCTAAAGTATTATAGTTTGCTGCATAATAATGCAATAGTAATAGTAGCAACTGTTATTGTTTTAGGAGCAGGAATGTCAGAATTAACAACTAACTTTATCCCACAATTATCTGCACACAATATAGCGCTCAGGAAGTCACTTATCCTAGCGTAACTAGTTAAGTATTCATGGTTTTCACCCACAAAACAAAATAGATGAGATCAAAATGAATTAAGACAGCAATTAATGTTCATATTAATTCACAGGCACGTAGTCGCCGTGGCTCAACCGGTAGCGTCCGCGATTCTGAGGCGTCAGGTCGAGGGTTCGCGGCCCGTCACGGTCTGAGGTTAGCAATGGCATGCACTCAGCGTAAGGATTACATCTGCCAAAACAAGTCCTTTGCAAGAAGGCAACCGTCCTAGCCCTTGGTAGAAAAGGGAGTCCGTGACGTAAAACCGGAACATTAATTCACAGGCACATGCAATTAGTGTGCATGTTAATTCATATGCACATACAAACACACATACATGTGTGTACAGTTTTATATTATTTAAGTGAACATTTTCACACAGTGATTGCGATATGATGCGAATTAATTAAGCTAATTCACATTATTTAGATAGACTAAGTTAAAATTAACAGGCGCTGCCTCGGGTTAATGGCCTTCATGGCATTGTCGATATTAAGCATGAGTTTACATTTTCTAATTGACGTAGAGAGTGTTATTTTGATTGATATCTCTCACTTATACGTAATACGTATGTTGATAGAACTCTCTCCTTACTAAATTTGACAAGGTTCTTGTGCAGTCTCTCTCATCATTATCATCATTATTGGGATGGGTTGGAAATGGTAACGGTGTTTCATATATTATTAGGATGGGTTGGAAAGGGTAACGGTGTTTCATATATTATTAGTATGGGTTGAAAAGGGTAACGGTGTTTCATATATTATTAGGATGGGTTGGAAATGGTAACGGTGTTTCATATATTATTAGTATAGGGTGGAAAGGGTAACGGTGTTTCATGGAAAAGATGACTTGTTTTCTGTATTCATAGGAATGGTTATTCTGCTATACCCTATTCAGATTTACATAGAAATAGTGATTCTTATTAATCCCTTTTTGTTATTATTATTATTATTATTATCGTAGTCTCCGTGGCAAAATGGTAGCGTCCGCGACTCTGAGGCAGCAGGTCGAGGGTTCGCGCCCCGTCACGGACTGAGGTTAGTAAGGGCATACACTCAGGGTAACGATTACATCTGCCAAAACAAGTCCTTCGCAAGAAGGCAACCGTCCCAGCCCTTAGTAGAAAAGGGAGTTCGTGACGTAAAACCGATACCATTATTATTATTATTATAATTATTACTATTATTATTATTATTATTATTATTATTATTATTGCTGTCGTTGGGGCTACGGAAGCTCAGTGGTAGAGTGAGCAAACGCGGATACGATCCTGCCACAGTTCTTTAGTAAGAGCAGTCAACCTAAACTCCCCAAGCTCAAACATTTTTATCCCTTTTGTCTCCAGAAATACATATAAATGGCGTAGTAAGGGCAGCATATGCATTCTTATCAAATGTAAGGGTAGCCTTCAGGCACATGGACAAGGAAATGTTCAGAAATATTTATGTAACCTATGTGAGGCCAAAACTCGAATATGCAGCCCCCTTTTGGAATCCGCACTTGAAAAAGCACATAGCTAAGCTTGAAAAAGTTCAAAGACATGCCACGAAACTGGTGCCAGAAATACGCAATCTCAGTTATGATGAGAGGCTGAGGGAATTAGACTTACCATCACTGGAAGCTAGAAGAGTGAGGGGGGATATGGTGAGAGTCTTTAAATTCCTTCATGGTTATGATAGAGTGGATAGGGATCGATATTTTGATATGGCTGGCTCTAGAACTAGAGGTCATAGTTTGAAGCTTCGTAAGAAAACTTCTTCGCAGGATGTAAGGAAATACTTTTTCAGTGTAAGAGTAGTTGATAATTGGAATTGGCTAAGCGAGGAGGTAGTTAATGCTATCTCAATCCATAGTTTTAAGGACAGGTATGATAAGTATCACTAAGTATAAAATGGAACCGATGAGGAGACGGGAAGATACGAGCTTTGGGCTCTTTCCCGTAAACACAATTAGGTAATCACACACACACACACACACACACATATATATATATATATATATATATATATATATATATATATATATATATATATATATATATATATATATATATATATATATATATATTTGTTGTTCTTGTTGTTGTTGTCATAGTCAGCGCAATATATATATATATATATATATATATATATATATATATATATATATATATATATATATATATATATATATATAGATAGATAGATAGATAGATAGATAGATAGATGCACACATTAAAAGAAAGTCTTGAATATTTAGCGTATATCATATTACACTGACATCAGCTCTATTCTACAGTTCTTCACTTCAGTACCAACTGAAACACCCCTATTGCCATTGCCTATTATTGTTCTACTAAGCCTAGGCCTACCTTTAATTTTGTCTTCCTGCATCACGGCTTAGGCTAATCCTCGAAGTAATGAAGAATTAGTTCTTAACAGTTCAAATCCACATCGGCACAAATGAGTTCAAGTAATCTATAAGAATACATAACACTGTGGAAGAGGAGTCCAGTGTACCTTGTCTCCTACTTCAGATTATCTCCCACGTTCACATTTTTTTCCTTGTTTTTCTGATTAAATGTTCTGGCTGTTATCATATGTGTATTCTCGGTCTAAGTAAAGATAAAAAAATTTAATTACCTAATCTCCTAAAGTGTATGTGATGTGCACTTAACGGAGTGTGTACTTGATTAATGTGATCGTATACAGTACAGTAATGTGGGCGTATAAAGCACAGTATGTGCTTTTCATCGTAATTTTCGGTATAAGCCAACGGTTATTCGCAATCTCGGTAGAACAGTTTTATTATAATGAATATATTTAGAGTAATAATGATTCATTCGAAATTAAGTTCCAATATTGAAACACCAGTACGGAATAAATTCAGATTGCACATAGAACATTAAAACGTCACTGTATTGCGTGGGAAGAAGTTACTGAATGCTCAAAATAATTTCAAAGTATTGGGTATAAATCCGACACTTAACAGCAGATGCTTCTGATTCTTTGATAGTGATGGGTCGGCTTAGCTCCCGGTACTGAAGATAACAGTGAGTTTAACTATCAAATCTAATCTCTTTTGAATGAGAAACATTTAAGAAAAGTTATTCAAGACACCCTTAGCTGATCTTGTAACTATGAAAGCGTTGTACCCTCTTCTAGATATTGGGTATCATTTTTGGCACATATATATATATATAAGTTTTGTATTGAACATTTTTATACTTAATAACTGTAACGCTCCAAGTTTATTGTCACAAAATTAGGCAAAATACCGGAGCATTAGCTTGGCTGAATAAATATAATTCAATATGAAGCACGTCACAAGGGTCGTTTTCTAAGCCTTAACTTCGTTTAGGCTTAGAGCAGCGTTTCTTAACCTTTTCCGACCTCAGCACTCCCTGTAGTCAGGTCTAGGCAGTCCAGCACCCCCCAACTCCGGCTAACATCTGGTTACTATAAGGATAAAGTAAAGTGCAGTACTTCTTGATAATTTACTTTGTTCATTCTCCAAAACAAAAACATTAAGGATGCCGATACTATTGACAAAAGCAATAAGAAAAACTGAAGAAAAGGAAAGAACAATGGCATGCTCAATCAAACATACACAGCAGGATACTCAGACATACACTCAGCAGCACGATTTTTGTTGTTGCTTATGTGCGACTAGTTTCTCAAATTGAGGCTTCGTGTTGGCCAGAGCCAACCTCATGTCGTGGAGCAGACAGTTGCTTTGATCAGGAGTATTGTAAGAATGCCTTCTCACACAAGTAGATAGTTGGAAATGGAATTATCATTTCCAGCCCTGCTGTCATCAGTCCAGGGTATGCTACCAACTGATTACACCAAGACCCAGACAGCAGTAATGTGCGGAAATTTGTCCGACAACCCTGGTCAACCTGCAGATCAATATGCTCCTCCTTCAGGTTGTCAGCATTACTCATTGTCTGCCAGAAAGGGCTGCTGAATCCATTCTGGAAATGTATGATCCTTGGGAAAGTACTTTGTCATACTGGTCTCAAGGTAGGAGAGGTAAGCAAAAATATTTTCTATAAGTATGGGGCTGACTGTGTTCTTCCCCAATCTCTCTTCAAGGATAGGAAAGTTTCCCACCCTCCACCCTTGGACTTGACTCTTCCAAGGAGAGAGAGCTTTCGCTTGAAGGCTTCTACCTTCTTTGCCTACGAAACATGCCTTGTATGCACAAGTGGAGGTCATTCAAAAGGCTGAAAATATCTGCCAGATAGGAGACAGAATGGATGAATGTTTCATCCTCGAATTTTTCAACGAAGTTACTCTGATACTCTCGGAGGAATATTGCAATCTCATCATTGAGCTCTGCAATATGGGTCAGAATTTTCCCACGGGAGAGCCACCACACTTTGTGGATGATAAGAACTTCATATTCACTTCCCATCTCCTCACACAGTAACTTAAACACTCTGTGGTGTAAAGAACAACTCCGTATGAAATTCACAACTTGAACACAGATAGACAGAACTTCTTTGAGGTGAGGCGGCAATATCTTTGCTGCCAGTGCATGGCCATGGAGACCACAGTGCTTCACAGTAATATCTGGTATCCTCTCCTTTAACAGAACAGCAAAGCCAGACCTACTCCCTATCATGGCTGGGGTACCATCTGCGCAGACCAATCCTACCTTCTCCCACTTGATCTGATGATTCTCAAAAACTCGTCCAGGAGTTGGAATATATCTGCTGCTTTCATCGTCGTTTGCAAAGCCTCGCAAAGGAGAAATTCATCTTTAAGTTCACCATCTTTGATGTACTTAGCTTAGGATGGGATAGGATAGGAGGGGAAGAAGGGGAGGGGATTAAGGATATAAGGGAATTGGAGGGAAAAGCACGAAAATTAAATAAAGTAAGAGATAAAAAAGAGAAGGGCATACCCTCATCATTGATGTACCGGGTATACACAATCACCTGACTCATGTTGGAATCATCAGTCAATTCATATAACTGCAGACTAATGCGGATGGGGCTATACTTATTCCAGAACAATCTGGTCCAAGATGTCACAGCTGATATCTGCAACTCTCCCTGCAATGACATCATTGGACAGCGGCACCTCCTTCTTCTTCTTAGCTTCCTCTGTTCCCAGGACCAGTTCTACCATTCGAATGGTGCATGGTTTAATTAAGTTTTCCGGATCTGAATGCGAAGCCTTCTCCCTGATGCACTGCTATGCCACCGCATAGGAAGCTTGTAGAAGTGGCTTCTGCACTGGCTTAAATCCAAGTCTGGGTAGTGCACCTATCTGGTCATATCTAGCCCTCTTAGCCTGCAGAGCCTCAAGAATGTTCATATTTTGCAGCTGGATGCTTCGCCTGGTGTTCTTAGAGTCTAGCAAGCTTCCAGTTAGAGTTACAAATAATGAAATGACATGTCATACATTGGGCCCAGTTTCGTCATAAGATCTAGGCCACCATCGCTAGAACAACTTTAATTCCTCTAGACTTTTTGGATATTCTTTATTGTTATATTCAGTTGATCTTACATGACATATGAAATACTCAACATGTTGGAACATAATTATTAAAGTATCTGAACACGTTACCATCGTACACAATATACCTCACTTCATAGCAAATATTACCTCATCTCTGCCTTGTCCTTAACCTTTTTCTTTTCCTTCGTCTTGGTATTTTCTCGTGCCAGGGCCTTTATTGATGAGGGCAGTTTCTGCCTGTCCTGGTGTCACACTCATAAAAAAAAAAAATAGGCTAATGCTGATCTTGGCAAATATCGTATTTTACTTTACAGGAACCACTAGTTACAAAGGGGCCAGTCTTTGAGGATATCACGTTTCAAAACCGTGAATATTGTGTTTGATAACCAAAATATCTCACGAGATAAACTACTGACCTATATTGGATCAATGGTTATCAAGTTGGGATGTATCACAATCGGTGGAAATGTTGCCTATCACTTTTTTTCTTAATATTTACGTACATGTTTCGTACAGGTGTTGCTTGACTTGTTTCCTGCTATTACTGATATTGTTTATAACAAGAACATCAGCATCCCCAAATAAAAAGGTAAAAGAATGAATACTGCAATAAGAAGTCACCGTGGTACAGCGGTAGCGCCTGCGACTTTGAGGCGTCAGGTCGAGGGTTTGCGCCCCGCCTCGGTCTGAGGTTAGCAAGGGCATGCACTCAGGGGAACGATTACATCTGCTAAAATAAGTCCTTCGCAAGAAGGCAATCGTCCTAGCCCTTAGTAGGAAAAGGAGTCCGTGACGTAAAAACCTATCTTTTTTATGAATGCAATGATTGCAACGTTAATGATTATTATGATGAAAACTGACTGAAACGTTGTCATTTTACGCCAATTTATATATTTCCCGACACTGATTAAAAGATTATCATTATGTGCTCGATGTAGTAGATTAGAAAACTCCTGTAAAGGCGCCAACCACTTTGTATACTTAGACCGAATACATAAATAAACATTGAATGTATACCAAAGAAATCTCTAACATGGAAGAGAGGCTTCTAAAGTCAAATAAACAAGAAAATAATATAATTATAGACTTCTTTTCATAGAATATATATATATATATATATATATATATATATATATATATATATATATATATATATATATATATATATATATATATATATATATATATATAATAAACTAAGTAGCACTTAGGAACCGATATATTTTTTCATATTAAATTTTTTTTTCAAATAAATTAAAACTGAAGTTACCTCTTTTTACTTGCTCTAAAATGGTGTCAATTATTTGTACCTTTAATTAAAGAATCAGTATTTTTTCAACACTACACTCAGGTTTCTGAGTGCCTTTCATATCTTAAGTCGTTCTCGTTCACAGTGGATAAAACGGCACTATTTATATAACCACTTAATACAATTAGATTAGTAATATATATATATATATATATATATATATATATATATATATATATATATATATATATATATTTTTTTTTTTTTTTTTTTTTTTTTTTTTTTTTTTTACACCAGGACGGGCCAAAAAATAACAAAATAAAACAGCCCTCATCGGGCCTGGGCACGAAGAATACATAAAATAAAGAGAAACAGAAATGGAGAGTGTAATGACTTGTCAGATGTGAAGGGATAATAAAAGATGTGTAGTAAATATCCAAGAATATTTAGTGTAACTGTATGCATAGAATATATATATATATATATATATATATATATATATATATATATATATATATATATATATATATATATATATATATATATATATATATATATATATATATATATATATATATATATATATATATATATGCTCTTCCAATATGTTATCTATCATGACCATTCACATTCCAATTGGCGGTTTGCCAAATATTTTCCATTAAGTAGTAACCTAACCTAACCTTATCTACAATGGTAAATCATAGACTATCGGTAGAATATAATTACCTGGATGATTAATGTGGATGAGAGAGAGAGAGAGAGAGAGAGAATGACACAAGAAGTTTGTTGTTTATGCTTTCCGTAACTTGTTACCTAATGATGATTAAGACAAAAAGATATATAAAAAAAAAATACACGAGCACTAAAAACGAGTTTCTTGATAAGAAAGTACTGGGACACGTTAAAGTTTTTCTTACGAAGTCACTGGGATGATGGAAAAAAATGTTTATCCTTTCTTTATCTATTAGGCACAATACGTTACGTCACCTTTTTCCTACCACGAAAGATATTTGAGATGGAATCTTAATCCTTAGTACCGAGTATGTCGAAACACCTTAGAATGCCGAGTATGAATGCGAGTCAAGTGTAGTTCTCCCCTGGTTTTTCTTCCTCCATCGGCAGTACGTAATTCGCCACTGAAGTCTATTAACCTCAATTATTAGACCCAACTAACTGTAATGGCCGTGGGTAAGGGTTTATAAATGAGATTGAATGGTAGGTTAGAAGATGGTGGTGGTAGAGTTTCCTCAAGGTTAGCAGCTGCGACGCTAGTTCTTAACGTGCTGTTCAGTTGGAGAGTCAAGAGGAGAGCAAGTAGTTTTTTGTAAGCATTTCAAGATTCTTGACAAGAATACTCTATTCTTGAAAATAATTTTAGTGGTATACCGATAGAGAAGACATACTACCTATTATTGTCCCTATTCTTGAAAATACTTTTAGTGGTATACCGATAGAGAAGACATACTACATATTATTGTCCCTATTCTTGAAAATAATTTTAGTGGTATACCTACAGATAAGACATACTACATATTATTATGTTTCTTTTCAGCCACATTTATATATTTGTAGTTTGAACTTTTCGTCTTTAGCATCGGGAAAGAGACTAGTATTACTGATCAATATTTTTAGGTCTTGTATGAAAACAATGAAGTTTATTGTATTTATTTATATGAGGGAATTGGAACTGGCATTTTTTTGTTACCGAGTATAAAGCTCGAATGGATTCTGTTCCATAAACTTATAAAGACATGCACTTTGACGCTTTTCCCCGTGTAAGAAAGATGGCCGAACCACAGCACACATTCACCAGAAGCCAAACATATTTATATAATGATGTTACTCTCCATAAAGGTGTCAGCCATCTTTTCTTTATCTCGGACTTCTGTGATTTAGAACCAGCAGCCATCCGAAGTCGAAATAGCGACCTTATTGATTTAATTGAGATGCTATGCCCTTAGCTGGATCCTAATACTATTTTCAATGCATTATATTTATAAGAGCTGATGTAACTGCAGTAGTTGTACAGAGGTCTCATACTGTATATCCAAGCATGGAATATATCTTTCACGTCTAAGCTATAACGGTAAAGCTCTTTGCATATTAAGTCTGAAGCCCCATATTTTGATGTCATTTCTAGCCTCTATTTTAAGCCTCTCTTTAAAAGTAAGGAGCTGGTCCAGATTATCAATTAAATTGTAAACTTTGTATGTTACGTCACTTATCGACAAACACCACCGACCTGCATAAGACAAACCAACCACAATCCAGTAAAACAAATACAGGCAACAACTAAATGACCTGCCTATTTCTTCCACTCACTGCCAGGCCAACTCCCTGCAGTACAACGCCCTCGAGAGTGCTCCCCATGTAATGACGCTAGATTTTGATTAGGGGTTTATTTGATTTTAAAGAGACAGTTGTTGAAGACGAATGTCATATTCATTGCCAATGTTCTATACTGTAATAATATGTTACGTTCTTTATCTTATTGATTTGATTTAATATATATTTTCAGGTATATTTTATTGCAATATTACTTTTGATATTATTTTCTTATGTCAGAGATGTGTAAATATTGTAAATTTTGTTATATGTATAAGTAGTTACATAATTATTCTAGAGAAGGCATGATTATAAAATTTCATACAATATACACCTAAGAAATTGTCAGTATGAGGAAGGACCTACTAGTTGGGTATCAACAAACCTAACTGAGAATTGTTAGATTCTTATTACTCTCCTTAGGTTTAACTCAACAAAAGGTGGATAGGTCTCACACACTCACTCCACTCTTGCCATCTCACCACCACTCCACTCAAGATCACTAATTCAGCTTATAAAGTGATCAAACAAAATAACTAATCTAATCATAACAATTCTGGTTAAACCACCCATTATTTGGTGACGCAAAACCAAACAGATTACAAGAATCCAAAAACACCAGCAATAACTACACGAATATACATCGCACTTCCCCCTTGGTGGTCTAGATCAGTCTACTCTTCATAATTAAAGTCTCCCTTTACATAATCTCTCTTCCACCCTTATGCCCACCCCTCTTGCTGTGATCAAATCAAATCAAAACATTTATTTCCATTTTGTACAATGGTTATTCAACATTAATAGTAACTTAGAAGTAGACATGTAATTAAACTAATAAATAAGAGGGTTAGACATATAGTTAAATTAAATGTAGCTTTCATAGAAAATAATAATACTGTAATAAAAATGTTAACAATAATGTTATAATAAAGTAGTAAGTATGCCACTAGATACAGGATCGTTATTATCGGCATCATTTCCATATTTGTTTCCTTACAATGAGAATAATTAGTTCTTAATGAGCAGCAACTATTTGTCCAAAAGAAAACTATATAGTTTGCCTTTGAAAGCTGTGAAGGAGGATGCATTTTTAAGATGCTCTGGAATATTATTCCAGAGTGTTGGCCCTTTGATAGTGATCATCTTTAAACCTGCTTCTGTAATGGTACTTCACCTTCTTGTTCTACCCCACTCTCTTCTCTATCCGCTACCCACCACATACCCAAGATGTGTTGCAGCATTCCGTTTACAGATTTTTTTTTATGAGTGACACCGGAACAGGCAGATACTCCCCTCATCAAAAAAGGCCTGGGCACGAGAAAATACCAAGCCGAAGGAAAAGAAAAAGTTAAAAGACAAGGCAGAGATGAGGTAATGTCACGCAATGGAAAACTACAGTCAGAAAAAAACGGTCAAAGTACAGAGGACCTAGAGATATGGAGGACTAGGCCCTGAGATGACGATAGAACTGCTTTTTTAAAGATGATAGGTCATAAGAATTAGGAAAGACAGAAGGAGGAAGAGAGTTCAAGACATTCACATCTTTCACAATTCCTTTTCTTCACTAAATTGTGTACTTCCCATCAGATGGATTCACCCAAACCTTGTCTCCCATTCATGCTGACCTAATCCCCTCCTCCTCCTACCCATCAGCCATTGGTACTTATCTCAGAAGTCGCCTCTCATACTGAAATACTGCTTTTTGAGGCACTGTTCTCTCATCTTGTCCCTACCTAGATGTCACATTTTACCAAAATACTGCTTTTGTGGGTGATACTAGAGCCCTTTCTACCTTTCCCTTGAAGATGCAAGGGTGCCTCTCCACATTCTCATTTCCACTATGCTGATAAGTTGTTACAAAAATGCTACTAATGCTCCATCTACCCAATGTATCCTTTAGAGCCTGCAACCAAAAACGAGTATTGTTAACCGGATGCACTTCAGTTACTGGATCCCTCTCTAGAAAGAACTCGTTCAACATGGCCCCAGTGTCCTCCACAATCTGTGCTAAACTTCTTCAGATATCGAATTGACCGGGACCACAATCTAATGTAGATAAATATATCCGTTGCTGATACTGAGTCACATCAATTACCAGTCTTTCTGATCTGTCTTCACTGTAATTTCCCTCGTCTTATGTGATCTTGTTGCAGGGTCCATATGTTGACACCAGACACAACTTATTACCACTTACCAAACTTCAACCCTTGCCACTGTAGGATCAATATTTCTAGCCACAAAGTGTCCTATTTACCCCCTATGGTGCTTTTGATGAAACTCTTTTACACTTGAAAATACCGAGCAACATATTTCGGCCTTTTCCTCCTTCCTCGTTTTCACTCTGGTTAGGACAACTGCCTTGTTCTGTCCTAATGGCAAAGAGACTAAACTCATCCTCAACCCAAACTCATCGATCAATTTCTTCAACATTTCAAGGCAACAACTTACAATGTTCTCAGCAGCTCCCTTTATAAACTCTGATTCCAGCAACCAAGGCAGAGTTGACCCAGCCCATCATTGCCACTGAATCAGTTCTAAGCTTAATCTTTTGCAAGTCCACTTTCAGAGCTAGATTAACTTCTCTCAACACGGCATTCAGCTATGACACATTAATGTGATTGTAGTCGTCTCTCATCCTCAGCCATGCTCCATCCTCAATACGAAATCACCCATTCCTAATAAAACTCCCATTGCTGTATTACTTGCTTCACACCATACAACCTCTCTCTCTTGTGTTTGGTGCATTCACCTCCGTTTTACCATATCTTCACTTCTTACTCTTTCCTCTCTTCCCGAATCATCATAGCTATTTCCCTGACGACCTCATCTAATACTCTCCACTCGTCTCTATGTAACTACAAGCCACCCGAAGGCATCCCACTATAGGATAAGGCCCACTTACTTTCCACATACAGAGAAAAGCTCTCTCGTACTCATTTTCTCCTTCACTTCAGGAATCTCATGACTTCATCTGATAGCAAGTTCACCCTTTCCAGTTCTAACCTACCCCTCCTTCCATTGGTTCTGGTTGCTTGTAACCAGCCCAAACCTTGCCACATATTCTACTGCTTCAGACGTTATTACCTCAGTTTTTCTACCACTGTATCATCATTATATGAGTTTGTGGTATCCTTTATCTTTTTCTCCTCTCCTAACACTGTCTTGAGGACCATTGTCATAAATCGTGGTGCAGAACACAACCCAAAATTTAACCTAGTTAAGCAATAGCTTCTACCTTCATATTTTATTAGCTGGTACTTTTATAACTTATCTGCTACATGAATTTGGAGATAAGCTGACTTTAAATCCACATTTGAGGCCCCACTTATCTGTCGCCATGTCCTCAGGGTCTCGCCACATACATCAGTGAAATCGTCGCCAGTATGACACCTAATGTAATAATTAAGTTCCCGGAACTCCAAAAAAAAGTCGAACCTTAACTTTCGTTGGCCGAACTATTGCCATTAATGGCAACACTTCAATTTCCTCCTCCTCCCCACAAGGCATTAAGATACCCTCATCTATCCACCGTCTCACTTCTTTGTTGAAGTTTTTATCACTTGCTCTCATACTATCTGCTCTTAACAATCAAATTAGTTCTTCACCACTGGCAGCTTCCCTTTCACAAACCACATTGCTACTCACCTCTTATTATCGAATTCCACGACACTGTCCTTGTCCTTCATTATGCTCGGTACAGCCCACTTTTCTATATCCTTCTTCACCACCTACATATGCAAATCGACTTCCTCTCTGACTGGCAATTGGGATGCTTCCACTGATAGTCCTTCTTATCAAGGGTGTCACCTTCTTCCCAGGCGAACTTTGTTACAACAGCCTTCATTTGCCCTGCTAATTCTCCCATATTTTCCCATGAGCTTCCACCCTTTCGGCTCTTGGGACAAACTTCACTCTTCCTTTCACCAGATTGATTGTTCATATCCAATTGATAAATGTATAAAGAACAAGAGCCTTAACTCGTAATCTGATGCCCATCACTATCAGCTCTACTTCTCGAGTACCTTCACACCTAATTTCTCTTCAGTCAGTAGTTACCATACTCAAAGTTTAAATTCGACAATATCTGTAGGATATTCTTACTTCAGAAAAGAGCTATGTTGTGCCAAAAAAGTTTCATGTGCACTGTTTATTATGTTCTCATTGAATGAAATGCATTTCCCTAAATTCTTGTGCCTTTTCACCTATATATGTGAAGCATTACATTTCTTTTACTTATTTGAGGGAACTAATGTTTGTTTACTATTAATAGTACATGTGCATTATTAGTACCATTTTTTTTTTCAGAGGTGACTATCCAAGGTGTGGCAGTTTTCCTGAAATGATCATGGACACCATAGAAAGAATAAATATATATAATACCATAGGGTGCATATAGCCTCATGTAAGTATGTATTTCTACCTCACTGCATTTCTTACAGTTCTAGCAACGAATATATTAAAATAATAAAAGGAAATAAGAGATATTATATAACATCTTTAGTTTATTATATTTATATTTCTGACCCAACACCTAAAACCAAACTTCATATGATTGACATATGAAGCCGTCTTTCAACTTAGCTTAAGCTAAGTGCAATCCTCATTTTAATCACTGCTGCTGCCCCATTACAATCCCAGAGAGAAGACATAACATCATAATTACCTTTTCTCAGACCCATGTATTTTTCATACACATATTTATGTGTAACCAGTTTTGTAGATGCCATCTATGGCTCATTGCACATATATGCAATTCAATCATATATTGAGTACAACATGATATCTGTGGCTGATGAAAATGTAAAAAACTTTTTTGTCAAAAACAACCAGATTACTTTCAAGAAAAATAAATATGAATGTACAATAAAAATTAAAAAAAAAGTATGGGTAACTATAACACTATCATTAGGGAATAAACAGTAAAAGAGACATTATCATGCAACATATGTACCCAAATTACAAGAACTGTATATTCAACCGTTTTTAATATTTTACATACTGCACATACCTGGGTCTCTTAAAGCGAAATTACATAAGGACATAAAACTTTAAACACTCAGTATAATGCAATAAACACTACACTATATTTAGCTTTTTATTGTTCTATGGCCTTAGAATTTTTTTTATTATTGGAGACCTAGGTACAGAAACTCCCCAAGTTACGATCCAGTAAGATTCTAATAGTCTGTTCGTAAGTTTTTTAGGAAAAAAGATGTACTGTACAGTACATGCATATGCAGTTCTGTATAGTACTTAGGCTAATGACGCTTAACTACAACATAAAAAATAAAGTATACAGTCTGAATGAATTTCATTACAGTATTAATAATGTGATAATACAGTACAGTAATACATGCATTAATACATGGGTATATAAAGGGTAATATTTTGTTCGTAACTCAGTTATTCGTAAGTAAGGGAGCTTCTGTATATGCAGCATAGGAAATGTTAAAAACAGATGAATACATAAAATAAAAACTAAACACAGTATAATGCAATTTCAGATTTTGACAAATATTCTGGTATGAAATGTTCCAATATAGTAGCTGCCATAGAATGTCACAGTTCCTTGAGAATATGTCATGCCACAGTCCACTAATCTCAAAAAGCAGCAAAAAGAAAAAAGAAAAAAAAATATCAAAATATAAAACTGTAAAAATTACTCCCACAAAATAAAATTTATAGAAACTTTCACAATAGTAAACTACAGGTGCTATACAGCAGGAATGTCTAAATAATGATGGCAAAACAAATTCTCCAATAAATAAAATATTGTAACGAGACATGAGCTCGATGATAACACATCTACGATTCAATTAAATATTTTATTTCTGCTTAAGGAAAAGACCTGTTTTTAGATGTTCTTCCTGATTTGAAATCATTTATAGAGAATTTTAATTTTACTGAGCAGGACAGTTGTTGCAAGATATTAGTATCATCAAAATATAACCAGAGTGCTTAGAAGTAGAATGCTTAAAGAGTGCTAGACTGCTTTAGCAATATGGAACTGTAAAAGTAAATAATAATATAATAGTCATAAAATACATATCCTCAATTTATAACTAGTTAGCACTGATGAGCTTTACTGATTATTACTATTTTGTTAATTTTCAACTTCCTTATTACAAATATATTCTCTGTTTACTTCATCATTTAAAAATGATGAACATAACTGCTTTGAAATATCCTACCTCGAAAATATTCCTCTCTATGTAAAAACAAGATTTATTGTCAAGTATATATATATATATATATATATATATATATATATATATATATATATATATATATATATATATATATATATATATATATCAATGACTTTAATAAGTTACTGTGTGTCTAGCAATGGCTTCATCAAAAACTATAATCAACAACATCCTTTGTTATATTGTAAATCAGAAAGCAATTTATCACATTATTATCGTGATTTAATAGCTATATCTTTGATTAACGAGGTTTCATGATGCTGATATGGTGCGCAGGCAGAGTACCAAGTGCTGAATTAGCATGAAGATGATGACAACAATGGCTGGAATCACTCGATTCAGATGTAACTTCACAGCCTCGATGGCAAAACTGCTGAAAACGCTGTCGTAAAGTTTGCCGGAGTTCGGCCCGTTTTTGCTTGACCATCCCTATACGAGCCCTCCAAGCTTTTACTTCTGCTTCTGGTATCTCTTCGTCTTCACATCTAGAATTCTGAAAAAGTTTACTGTTCTGTTAATGTAATTTTGAACTATCAAATTCCTGACACCACTTCCCAAAGCTTTATTTTCTATTATTATGATAGGCTATTCTACCTGAGCACTTCCTCATATAGGAGTCCCCCCATACCCAACCATCCCTGTTTACTGAGCTACCAGGTACAAGAAATCCCTTTGCCCATTGTCACCTATACCAAAGCTGAGTGGTGGGGTGGAATTGTGGCAACCCTTTATCCCCAAGGAGCTGAGAGGAGTGTTTAGGGCACGTTTGGCTTCTAAAACTGTCTATAAATTGTATCTAAGTCTCGATTCTCACCCTAGCATACTTTTTCACCATATTCTTCCATAAGAATTAACGAGCTTCACAAAATATGGATCTTGTAATGAAGAGTAACCTCAGAGTGCTTTAAGATTACTCAAATTTGCAAGGCAATTCAATTACCCTGACATTTTTTACTTTTTATTTAACTTTACATGAGGTTCTCTGAGTTACTTATCTTTACAAGATCTAAATAACAAACACTTACTTCAAGCATTTGCTGCAATGAAAGCGTAAATGGCTGGTAAGGCCTCGATGGTGATGGAGATAATGGAGGATGTAGCTCAGAGTGTTCATCATCTTCTATGTGATTATGAAGATGGCCATTATGAAGGGAATCTTCCATATGTTCATCTTGGTGATGACAACAAAGGCCTTCCCCACATGCAACCTCTGATGAGTCTCGAGACGACCCTCCTGAGCCTTGTGCTGAGCAATAACCACCATCCCGAGAACCCTGAAAAGATGAACATTGTGTTTTCAATTCTTGCAATACCTAAATGTTATAAAAATGATGTATTTCAGTAATTTACTGCAATAAAAATAATGTATTTCAGTACTTTACTGCAATATCATCAAATATTTAATGAGGTTGTTTGCCATTTTATCTGTCACTATTAATCCACATCTTGTGGGTGGACACAGTGTGACTGGGGACTTGAGGCTTGATCGTAGGTCTCTCACCTCTCAAGTTTAGTATTCTAACCACTCGGGTACCGTGGTCCCCAAATACTCCAACTTAAAATACTCATACATAATACTAAATCACTAATGTACTACGCAACTCATTCATAAGACTATTACCTGGGAGCATCTTGATACTAACGAATCAGTAGATGCTGTACACTCGAATGGGTGAGGTATCTTATGATGATGACTATGACAGTGCTCCAGGGCAGTGTGAAAAGCTTCTGTGCAGCACCTTTCCTTTTCTTCACTGCTGCCTCTTTCACTTCCTATATCACTGACTTCATGACTATCACATTCACTACTACATCTAGGTAACTCTTCAGGGGAATCAGGAGGTACATGAGAATTCCCTAAGGGAGGACCTATACGAGATCCACCTCGACAAAAACCTTCACTACCAACCTGTAATAATAAATTTGTATATAAAAAGATAAAATTTAGCTTCCAAGCTAAATATATATTTCCCAAGACCTCTTCAGTTTTCAAGAGCAATGAAAGAAATTAATATTTTTTTCATGCGTTAATATTTTTTGTCGCAATAAAAAGCAGCACATTCCAACCCCTTCTTCTTTCTCTGCATCTATTCCCATCTATGTTGGGCCGATGTTTCTGACAACTCTCCTCCACTTACCACAATCATATACGATATATTCTGACACATGCTTCTCCGTAATATCCTCTTTAATGTTGTCCATCCATCTCCACTTCAGCCTTTCTCTCCTTCTCCTTTCTTGTACTTCCAATCCCGTAACTTGTTTCCCCATATACACCTCATCTCTTTTCATCACATGGCCATACCATTGCAGTCTTCTTTCCTGCAACTTCCATATCTCTATTACTTTCATGGTCCCTCTTATACTTTCATTCCTGATCTTACCCTTTTTGGTTACTCCACACATCCATCTAAGCATTTTCATTTCGGCCAGCTCCAACTTCCTCTCCTGCACTTATTTCAATGGCCATGTTTCTGCTCCATACATCATTGCTGGTCTTATCCCTCTTATAAACTCTCCACTTTTTCTTTACACTGAATCTACGATCACAGAGAACTCATGACAGATCTCTCCAATTATTCAATCCAGCCAGCATTCTGTGTTCTATTTCTACATCTATATCTCCATCATCTATTACAGTTGAAACTAAGAACTTCAATCTTTATGGTTAATTACAAACTCTTGATCTTCAATAAATAGCAGGTACTCTGTTTTCTTTCTACAGGCAAGTGCTGGGGTTTCCTTAAATAATGTCCCATAATTTTGAGAAATTCAATCTTGTGCAAGAAGTGTGGATAACTGAACTCAAGAGACGTGCACAATTTAACGCATTAGAATAAAAAGTTTTTGTTTTGTTTTGTTTACATCTATTACTCTTATTGACATGAGTGCAACCTCTACCTCCAAAAGCTCGATCTTTTTCCCAACATTTTATTCCTTCTCTTTGAGGAAGGGCCATTAACAGCATATTTGTTTCCCTGCGTGTCATAAAAGTTCAGTAGAGTAAATGGGACAAAATCAGGGGAATGGGTAACTCCCCCTTCATATTTTCCTCCTGAGAAGACTTAAGACATACTAGGAGATTCTGGTAGGAAAATTCCAACCTGAGCCATAGCAATTTTGACTCTGAATGTGCACGGTTGTAGAATGAGTAAGAATACTGTTTATGGGGTGGCCATAAACAAGAAAAGACCAATTCATAAAATGTAAGATTTAACTCACAGCAATACTAAGATGCTGTTATCATGCACTTCTTGACATTTAATACCTAGTTATCAAAAGAAAAATACTGAGGTGCTTACCTGCTTATTTGTAGTATTACTAAGACTTGCACGTTGGCTTGAGCAATGAGACTGTGAGGACTTATTTATCTCACATTCACGACAACCTCCCTCTTCATCATCACACTGAGAACAAGAACAAAAACTAATATAATTGAGTAACAGACGATTTTGTATATTTTTTTGTACCGTATTATGTGTCACTTTTAATCTCCATTCTTGGATAGGAAAAAGACACATCGAAGCTGGAGAACTAAGGTTGGATGGCCTTCCTAACACCCCTCAGCAGGACTGATTGCCAGTCTTTTAAATCCATGGTCGAATATACAATAGTGCAGTGCTGAAGCTCAAAACACTAACCTTTTTGCTCAGTCACTACTGTATTAATAATATACACACACTGATATCTTCTTTAGCATTTGCTCTAAGTGATGCTGTGAACCATTTTTGGGTACCAAACTGTCTTCTTCAATTTACAATATCAATTACATTAATGCGAGATTGCCTCCTCCATTTTCCTTGCGAGTTGTAAAAGTTAATTGAATAGGGCTATCTGAGGAGCTAGAAATACCCTCCTTTGAACTTTCTTCCCACAGAGTCAAGTTTTTACTTTGCCTCAGCCACTCCCAAATAAGGTGACTTGTCAAATGTAATAAGATATTATGAGATGTATAACGAATACGCAAGATAATTCAGTGTTGATGTAGGCACAGGGAAAGAACCGTGCCTGTAGTAAAACTTAACCTGCAGTTGTCTTGGCCCCTCTTAGTTAAGTCCAAAATACCTTTAGTTGTAGTATTTCAGCAGGTGGCTGGTGCCATGGCCAACCTACTAATCAAAGGGTCCGAACTGTAATCACTGAACAAACTCAATAGCAGCGATATTTAATTTCTTGAGGTTTCTTAATAGTCCTTTTTAAAGAATTTCCCAATACTACTGCTATCAGTTAAAGTCCTTTCAGATGTAGTATAGATGAGTAATCCCTAAAAACATAAGTTTCTGGTAGGGTAGAGTAGGCTATAGCATGTCATATTTAATGCCTAACCTAATCCAACTTAAACGAACCTAACTTAACTTGGCCTAACAATTTACAGGGTTCTGAGGAGTTACTCATCTACACAAGAACCGTTTTATCTTCACTATGAAATTTGAATGACAAAAATAGTGAAACACATCAGATACTTACAAGACATGTGTTTTCCTTGCCTTCATCATTCTTCTTGTTTTTCCTTTTCTTTTTCTTTTTCTCTTTTTTAGCTTTTTCTCTTAACTCTTGTCGTTGGAGTTCCTCACATAGCATCTCAAACTTTGAGTAGCCTTGCTTTTCCTCAACAGCCAACTTCAATATATAATTAAAAGTATGAGATCAATATCAATTATTAAGCAGACTGAACACTACAGACATAAACATATATATATTTTCTACAAGATGGAGCTCTTCTTAGCTGAATTCAGTTATAGAATAGTAACTTCTTTCCTGGCAATGACAAAGTATCTCCTTTTTGTGTTTGATATTTTTGGAAAGGACAAAATATTTTATCAAAAAGTTACAATAAAAAATTAAGCTTTGACCATTCCTGTTCTCTCTGAGCCTTCCTACGGCAGATACAAGTATATTCCTGTTAATAATGCATCTTGCCAACCCCACTTACAGCATCAAAAATTATTTCTCTCACTTAAGTTTTTTGGAAACTAATTGCCGGTGAAGAGATTAATATGCAACATAAAATTCTATTTTCAACTTTCCAAACTACTTGAATACATGTACAGGTTTTCAGTAACTACAGAAGTGAACATCTATGCTTCTATTTACATATAGCAAAGGAAACACAAAATATACAGGGTGCGGCAGAAATACCTCCCATATTTTAAACTTTCCCTGTGTTGCTAATAAACTTATGCAAGTGCCGATGATGTCTTCATATAGCTAATAATAACTTACCATTTTTTTTTCAGATACACTCAACTAGCAATATGGTTTGGACTGGTGCACATGGTGCTTTTGCTGTAGAAACGTTTTTGAAGAATGATGAATCTGTAATTGCAACACAGAGCTTTTCGAAGTCATTAAATGTTAAGTCAGAATGATGCTGTTCCGGAGAAAAACAATACTGCTATGGATTGCAAATTTAAGAGCCACAATTCAGAGCTTAAAAGAATGCCACCTGGAAGACCTCGAAGCATTCGAACTCCAGAAACTTAGGTGTATGGGGGCCTTATTATTTTGAGGATAGAAACCACTCGGTTACAGTAACATCCGACCAATATGTGGAGATGCTGCAGACATTTCTGGAGCCAAAAGTAAACGATCTTCGCAATCAGGTTGTGTGGATTCAGTAGGATGGAGTCACCGCACACACAGCAAGAAGATTAATGGAAGCTCTTTCCAGGACGAATGATTTCCTTATGCAGTGACATTGGATGGCCTGCATGCTCGCTGATCTCAACTCCTGTGATTATTTATCTCTAGGGTTACTTGAACGCTGAGGTCTACAAACATCGACCGGGTACCATTGTATAATTAAAGGATGCTATCTGTCAAAAGACTGCAGAAGTCCTGCATGGAATGACTCTTCGAGTGATGGAAAACGTCATATATCGTCTACAACAGTATTTAGTGAATAGAGGCCACCACTTGGAGGTTGTAATCTTTAAACCAAATGAATAAAAACTGTAACCCTTTAACAATAGTGAAATTAATTTTTAATAAATGTTGTTTCTTTTTCCTTTAGTTAACCTTTAAAATGTGGGAGGTATTTCTGCCTCACTCTGAACAATTTAAGGAATTTGAAATACTCATTGAAAATCTTATAATAATTACATTAGTCTGAATAACCTCCTGAAACTGATGAGACTACCACAACCTCAGGAATATCATGCATATAACATACCTCAAAATTTTTCTTAAGGGTGTCTAAGGCCACATGAAAGAGAATATCCCAAGTCTGTTCTTCTTCACGCATTCTGGTGTGGATACGTTGGAGTCTTTCATAGATAAAGAGACCTAGACACGTCAAGACCTCTTCTTGAGCAATTTCTAATGTCTTGGCATGTCTCTCTCGTCTAGAAGATGGAAAGATTACTTACAAACTACTTTCCACTAAATGTGAAAATAATTATAATTATAATTATAATTAATTTTAATTTCAGGAAGGTAATGATGGTGACCGTCTTGCAATATATAATAAAACAAAACGGATAAAGAAAAATATAATCCATACATGTAGGTTATATTTCTACAGGCTACAAAAGTGATATGATTATTCTCTCACAATCCCCGACATTACACACACACAAACACATACGCAGTAGATTCAAAAGATAGGATTCACAAAAGTATGGCAGATATAGCACTAGCTACAGACACTAAGTTGTGAGGGCATAAACAGCATCACAGTTTTTCCTAAGGGTTTCAGAATCTTAAAGGTTGAAAGATCTAGGAGGACTGGTGGAGGGATGGCAAGGCTCATATGTGAAAATTTTCAGGTAGAAGAAATAAACTATGAAATAGAAAGTGAGTTCAAGAAATTCCTTGTTGCTCTGCATAAATACTGGTGCAGAGAGCATTACAATAGCTGTCGCACAGGAGAGAAAGTGTAGGATTTTGATTATGGGAGATTTTAATCATAGAGATAGACTGGACTAATCAAATTTCCTGCACAAATATGTAATGGAACCAATGATGGCCAGGGGTGGGAATGAGCCAACACTGCTTGATCTAGTAATTACAGATAATGTTGGATACTGAAATAATTGAGGATGAGCCACCAACTGGACGAAGTGACCACTGTGTGTTCTTGATGGAGTATATCAACGAAGATATTCTATCTAAGAGTAGGGGCACTGAAAAGGACACGAGAAAGAACTATCCGATAGGAGATTACAACAAAATTTACTATCTTTTTGAAATTACTGACAGGATGATCTTATTTAAAAACAAATCTGTACAAGAGATGTACAAAATCTTTTTTGTTGCATACCTTCCACCAAAATCGGAGTTATTCATGCCATGCCATAGAGAAATGGTTTAATAATGAGTGTAAGAGATCTAAGGAGTGGAGAGACAAAAGATGAAATAGGTATAAGAGGAGAAAAAATATAAATGCTGGTAGACTTACAAACGAGCAAGAAATGATTACTTAAGTAAAAGAAGAGAGGCAGAGAGAGATTATAACAGGACTGTTACCAGGAAGGCTAAAGAAAATCTTAAACTTCCAAAGTTTTCTCAGAGAAAAGCTAGAGATCATAAAAAAGGTTTTACAGTTAAAGAGAGCATATGGACGCATCAATGAAAAAATTGAAAAAGGAGTTGGTTAGTATTTGCAGTAATAAATACAACACCCTTTCAGATTGTAGAGATAAAAGATCATGAGCAGGTATTCAAGAATATCATCTTTTCAGCTACATAGGTATGCAAAGTGTTGATGGGGTTAGATGCTCATAAAGCTAAGGGTCCGATGACATATCCCTAAACCAATATCAGCAGAGATATTCATCATATTTGAAAAGTCGCCCAGGAATCTGGGGATTCCAAGATGTAGGAAACAAATGAACATGGTACCTATTTCGAAAAAGGAAGAAGAGACACAGCTCTAAACAATAGGCCTGCTTCCTTGACCAATCTGGCTTACAAAGTTATTGAGAAAACTACCAAGAAAATGCATCTCCCTTTACTTGGAATCCTTCAACTTTTTTCAGTAAGACATCATGGCCTTTGAGAAGGCAGATCAACAGTAACAAACTTATTAGAATTTTATGATGAGATAAACCAGATATTACAAGAAAGAGAGGGCTGGGTGGATTGCATATTCTTAGATTTTCAGGGGGTGTTTGATACAAAACTACAGGTAAAACTGATTAAGAAGCTGTAAGTAGTGGAAAAGAGGTGGAAATGTCTTGGAATGGATAAAAACTTACTTAGAAGGAAGGGAACAGAGGCTTAGAATAAAGCACTCAGTGTCTGAGTGGAGTAGGGTTAATAATGAGGTTCCACAGGGTTAAGTTTTGGTTAACATTTGTTCCTTGTAAATGTAAATGACCTAACAGAGTCAGTAAATTCGTTTTTTAATACGTTTGCAGATGATGCAAAGATTGTGAAGAAGTAAAAGGAGAGACTAATGGTAGAGAACTTCAGGAAGACCTAAATAGTCTGCAAGAGTAGTCAGAAAAGTGGGTAATGAAATTAATTTCTTCAGAATGTAAGGTAAAGAGAATAGGTACAAGTGCAAGAAGGTCCAAGCTTGGATACTCAATAGCAAGTGTAGAACTTCAAGTGACAGATAATGAGAGATCTAGGAGTAAACATATTAGCAGATTTGTCCCCGGAAATGCATATATATGACAGGGTAAGGACTTCATATGCTTTCCTA
>JAXCGZ010000142.1:75000-125000 GCA_037179515.1 Halocaridina rubra
AAGGTTACAACTCACCTTCTGCGACAACCAACGCAGGCGACTGTTTGAGCTAACTGAGTAAATAGAACTTTTGAAGGTACCACAAGTGCCGCCACAACCTCGTCTTTACTAAGCTTTCCATACTGTCTTGTAAAGGATTCATCGCATCTTCGTTTTGAATTAACAACAGCGTAATCACAGCCATCACATGATTCCCCTAATTGCATAATCATCTGAAAATAATTAACCTTTTATACACTACACTACCAATTACAATGATTTACAAAACAAGAGAAAAGGAACTAGAATAATCAGGAAAAAAGAGAGAGCTTATCATTAAAAAAAAAAGAGGAAAGCAAGTTTGGTCTTTCTTAACATGAAGAGACCTAGTCAATATCAAGTCCTAACAGAGAATGAACACAAAAAATGGGTAAAGTATTAAAACCGATTATTATTGGGTATCAGAATTTCTAAGATATTTAAAGGATTTAAGTAACATTGTTACAAAAAATATTTTGATGCTAAACACATCTATAGAAGATTTATTGAAAAATCATCTTTTTTACTTATTACAGTATAATTAACTTTTTTGCTGTTCCCACGAGCGTGTGGATGTTAATCGTATGTTGTAACTAGAAATGCCTGTATAATTACAGGCCTTCAGCACAATATCCATTCGCATACGACTGCCACCAGAGAGTAAATAAAATATTTCTGATTGTTTAATGGCAATCACATTACAAGTGTAATGTGAACACTCCAGTAAAATAAACATACAGATTTACAGTACTGTACTATTAATTGTATTTATCCTAAAGGCAATACCGAACATGGATACATGTAAAGGCTGTAATAAATACCTATACGATATATTTATGAGTTTAATGTAAATTCTATTCTTGCTATGATGTTTATTTACTATTAATGAAAATAAAACGCTTACTCCAAGGACATAACGGTGTGAATATCGCAGCATCTCAGCCTAATAATTCCTTTATGGAGTTTTGTCCCCTCATGTCTGTGAATGTGTTACCATTTCTCACAACAATGTCTCCTTGATTAACAACTATATGCTCTAATATCTATTGCCTGGGGGCCACGGCAGTCAGTGATAAACAACATGAATAAGGAAGCTACTAATACAGGTTCGATCCCACTGCAAGGCATTAGGAGGGGTATCCAGCCTTCATCCCCATCTTCAACAAGCCTGTGTCCACCCCCAAGAGAATGAGAACTAATTGTGACACATAAAAAGGTGTTTTTATCCTTTAATAGCTATTGCATCATGGTCCTAAAGTGCCCCCAATAAAGTGATAGTGCTCTAAAAAAAACAAAAGAAATTACTAACTGTGTAATAAATATATATATTTTAAAGAGCATACACCTACAAATATGGTGAATAATATTGTGTAGGACTTATATCTTTCCACCAAGTGATCATGAGCAGGAAAACGATAAGGTTTGTCAGGCTGAAATGGTTTAGCTTTGGTAAAAAGGTATTGGCATTATACTCTGCAGCTATGGATGGAATACAATAATAATCAAAACGTTACATTGATTTGGAATGATGCCATCAGACACTGCAATAAAGTCATCCCCCTTATCCAATTTAAATTATCCACTGTCAACCACAGTCAAACTAGATAAAATGAAATTCCTGATAAATGCAATTCCTAAATTTTAAACAACAGTCACATAACTTATATTTAAGTATACAACTATAATATTTTAATATTATTATTTACTGTTGCAAATCTATAATTGTGAATAATTTATGGGTTAAACTAACGCATAAGTACTGTACTGTATATGTAAGAGAAAGAACACTCTACTAAAGGTTAAGACAGTGTTTAGCAGACACCTAACAAGAGGTAGTCGAGATGATTAATGTCCTGTTGATGACAGCAGAACGTTTGCTTTTTCTAATTTTCCTGTTTTTTTCTGAACTAGGGGTGTGAAAGTAAACATACTGCTGCTTATTATTATTCTTACTATTATTACTATTATTGATAATTTTGTACTATCACACCCCAAGGAGACTATAACTGACGATATATCTCACACTACGATTCGTTTCCTGGCTGTGGTAAACTAACCTCGCCAAATGTAATCAAATTTTGAATAAACACTGCGGAAATACATAAAAGGGAAAAACGATGGGTAATTACCTAATTGTGTTTACGGGAAAGAGCACTATACTCACAACTCCCTTCTTCGGGTGCGTGTGTGAAAGTTAATGGTTACCTTACTATTATAAAGATTTGAAAAGGTTGAGAAACAAAATATGGATAAAGACGTTTTTATGCACCCATTCCACATTTGAACCTAAGCTAATAACACAATATGAAGCGGTCAAGATTCGAAGGGTGCATAAAACGAATCTTAACCGAAATCTGCTACGGTATTCACCAATTCATACCGAAATATAATGAATGCAGCAGCTAGTTATACCCAGCCATCTGAGGTTTGGAGAGTACCCCTCCAGTGACCCCACCCGATAAGTTCCCCTTCGATAGAGGATGCTAAAACGAAAAGTTCAGATTCAAAACCATTCTGTAATAATATAAACAAGCCTTAAACATTACGAAGATGACAGAAATAAAACTTACAACTTTGTTGTCGCAGAGAGAGAGTGGTAACTGCCTTCTGCCCAACTGAATTTTCTCGTCTTCATCGTGGACACCTACCAATTTAGCCATTTCCTTACCCTACTATCACTATTTATGGCATAAAATAAAGACAAACAGTGCACTTTCTTCCTCTTTTTATAACATTTGCAACGAATATCGCCCTAAATAGATTAATATTTAACGAGTTATTGGGTCCGTCACTACTCTTAAGTTGCTCACATTGGTGCAGTAGATAACTACTGTGTCCGATTCCCTTCCATTACCAAATTGAAAAAAAAATATAAAGTATTTTCTGCATTTTTTTTAGTAAATTATGTACATAATACTTTTTTAAATTAATATATTGAGTGCTTTTTATGAGCTCGCTATCGTAATTTTAATCATAGGTTAATACAACAATTATATGCAATAACATTTCATTCATATACCGGTTTAGAGCATGCGCAGTACGATGTGTGCAGTTCCATATGTAGATCGAAATAACATATACGTCGTTCTATTTAATGTTCCATGTTAGGGTCGAACATTCTATCAACGACATAAATTCTTAGAATACACACATATCAAACATTATATTTTTCTTGAAGTTGCCCATAGTTAACAAAACTTCCAGACATTTACATCGGGATAAATGGGATATTCTTATCAGTATAAGTTCACAGAGCATCTACAACGAAAGCTGTATCATGAATTTTTTTTTTTTTAATAAAAAGTGACACTGTTGCCATATTTGCATGTCGTGAAATACTACCGCTTAGTTTCCGTGACATCACCTACTGTATACATACCTGGCATCATTCCAACTTGTAAGGGGAGTGGCTGAGCCAAGAAACACGCATTCACCAATATTCAAACATACCTCAACCACTCCTCTTAGCTCCTTGGGGATAAAGGGTTGCCATATTTCCCCCTTCAACCCTGCTTGGGTCATCCACAGGGTAGGTGGGCAAGGATATTCTACAATGAGCCCGACAACCGCAGATGGTTTACCCCAACTGCTCCATCACAGGGCAACTCCCCTCACACCTGACCATCACAGTTCACTGAGCCAGCAGGTGTGAGAAATCCCTTTGGCCCGTATCACCTATATGCAACCTTCCTCCACGCATTCCTATCTCTTGCAAGCTTTCTTCCCTGCTCCGCTGACATACCACGTGCATTCAGTGCCCTTTTCACGTCTACTGTATACTCGTGCAAGTTTACAAAGACAACTTGCTTTAATACGGACTTTCTATGGTGAGCTTTTTGTAAATTCATAAAACATTTAAATTTTATTTACTTTTCACACTGTGCGATTAAAGAATTTAAATTCGTGCTATGGTATTTTTCAAATAAAAAGGGACTTTACTTTTGAGAAAAGAGGCTCACTCGAAGATTAAGTCTTTTGTGGTAAGTCAGCGAATAAGCTTGCTTCATTCACCAATCTCTTTTGTTTTTTGCAATTTGTTCTTGCAATTAGGATCGCTAATAATGACCACATCCTCTACTTATTTCTACTTTATATAGCCTCCTGGCTAGTACAGTGGTAACGCGCTGGCCTCGCATTCGCGAGGTCAACGGATCGCGTCTTGTCCAGGCAAGAGAGTTTAAGCTGTTTACTGGGGAGGTTACTGCTGTGGCTAGGCACCACAGTGTGGGGTTGGGGCCTGTGCCGGTTGCCGACCGCTCTATGGGTTCTCCATGACCCGTTCCACCCATCCATGGGTGGAGAATCTAAAACAACAAGCATATCCTCTGCTGACCTTTTCTCCATCATAATTTGCTTTACACAATAGATTCAATTTTTTTTCTTGTAACTTGCCATTGCAACTTCAGCCTTTTCTCTTGTATCTTTGATTTTTTTTTTTTTTGGGGGGGGGCCTCTTTTCACCCGTCAAAGTTGTACTTCAAATACCACCGCTTGTCTTACTACTGTGTTTGTACACTCTGGTACAAATTCTTCGATTGCTTAGCACTTCTTTTCGAGTTCTTTCCTCTGATTGCACTATACGATTTACCTGTGTCCACCCTGTCGTCTTTCTTCTATCGTTGATCCAAGGTTTTTTAAAACGTCTCCACGCTCTTTTTCATCTAGACAGTGTGATTACTCGTTGAAAAAAGTGTATTTTGTGTTCTTTCTATTGATCCTCACACTTCTTTCTTCCCATGATTTTTCTCCACGCTTTCTTTACACACGTGCGAAAATTTGCCTACCTTACAAATTATCTAAAATTCATCTGTTTAGTAGTATTTAAGTTGATCGTCTGCATGTTAGCATACGTACTGGCGGACAGATAAAGTTGGAGGTCGTCTGTATACCTGTTATTTCTTAAACTGAAACTAATTACAGCTCAGTGCTCTGGGTATAACATGAATTGTGCCTAGATCTGCATATTCCCTCAACCAAAGTCTGGCAAAACAGAGTGATCGTCGCTCGTAATTATTATCTTGAATCACTGTACTCTTCAGTTTTCCCCCCCCCCCTTTTTTATAACAAGCTTTACGTTTATAATGATGTTCTTAAAAATATCATTATAGTTGAGAACTGCTCTCTTCTACCTTGTTAGCTTTCTTTCGAAGAATCCAAACTCTAATCGCAATTGATATTATAAAAGCATCTTGCAGGAGAGAAATGAAACCCACTTTAGCTACGACTTTCACCTTTATTACGAGTGTTTGTTGTCATCTTCTTTGTCCCATTCTGTGAACTCTTAACCATGTTTGGCTCCTTCCCTTGGGGAAGATTGGGGGTGAATATAAAGTAAGTCTAGGGGAGTAAAAAAAAATGATGAGATAAGGGAAGCCGAGTTTGAGAGAGCGGAAGAAGATGGAGTGAAAATTGAAAACGGAGACTAAGATTTATGAGGGAGAAAATACAGACTTAGTAAAGGACGTTATTTTGGACTTTTATATTAAGAAAAACGTCTTTAATTATATAATATATAATATATATATATATATATATATATAATATATATATATATATATATTATATATATATATATATATATATATATATATATATATATATATATATTTTGGATGTTCTGAGATGGAAAAGGATAGTTTTAGTCTTGCAGCTTCCAGACAGACAGACAGATAGATGAAGCTCATGGAAGTTAGAGGAGATTTAAAATCATTTGATATGTTTGTGATTACCTAATTGTGTTTACTGGAAAGAGCCCAAAACTCGTATCTTCCCGTGTGTGTATATGTGTGTTTGTGCGAGAGAGAGAGAGAGTTTAGAAGAGAAAAAACTTCTTTGGAAGTACACATTAGTAGATGACTTTGGATCTGGAAAACATGAGACACATTTCAAACGAGACTTTTTTGTCGTGTCTAACTTTCGGAACCATGTGAATAGCATAAAAAAAATACTAACTTAGGAAGAAAAAGTTTTAGGTAGAATGGATGTCTGGAAAATATCAATCTCTGAAATTGCAGTCTTGTGTAACTTATTTGTATGGAAGTGAATTGGTATCAAGATATGAGGTTTTACACATTTTCTTTCACACACACACACACACACACACACACACACACACACACACACATATATACATTTACCTAATTGTGTTCACGGGAAAGAACCTCATGTTCGCAATCCTGGTTTCCTGATCGGCGTATAATATATATATATATATATATATATATATATATATATATATATATATATATATATATATATATATATATATATATATATATATATTATATATATAATTTTTTTTTCTTACGAACACTTATCATATACTCTATTCAAAACAATGAATTTACTATTTTTCGCTTAGCAAACTCCAATTATCAATTATTCTTACATTAAAAAAAGTCCTTCCATACATCCTGCAACTTTAAACGTTTATATATATAGGCTTGTACATGTACGAATTTCAGAAGGGTGATGCATATTTCAGCTTAGACCGCACATTTCCATGTCTATTCCAGGAGGCCATCCCAGTGTTTGCTTGGGAAACACACGTATTTCCAGAGTCATATCTACAAATACTTATTCCATTAGATCTCCTTAGTTCATAGCTTCTTGTAGTACTTCCCCTGCCATTAGCGCGTCTTACGTCACGGACTTCCTTTTTCAACCAAGGGCTAGGACGGTTGCCTTCTTGAGAAGGACTTGTTTGGGTAGATGTAATGGTTACCCTGAGTGCGTGCCCTTACTAACCTCAGACCATGGCGGTTTAGAAAACTTAGTGACTGCCAAATAGAGTTTTTTCGGAGACGCTGGCATGAAAAACCAATGCTTCCCAGTAAGATATCAGAGATCATAATAAAGATTAGGTATCCAGATTCTTAGCAGGTATGATTTCATGTTTATTTTCTGTAGAGGACAAGTATGCGTTCAATTGAATCATTTTTACACACGTTATTCTGTACATTTCCTTTACAACCAGAAATAACCTCATTGTGCACTTTTATTTTTTTTACTTGTGGCCTACCCTTTATAGCGAGAGAATTCTATTTAAGTAACAATAAGCAGTTTATATGAGCTTTATAGTGATACATGATACTTCGAAGTTATTGTTCCAGTTGTGCTATTCTAGGAGGTTGGAGTACAGTGTGTATCATATATATAGAAAGATTTAATATATTATTTATAGTTCCTTTTACAAAGTAACTTGTGGCTGTTATCAACTGTGTCGTTTATTATTATTGCTATTTTTAATATATATATATATATATATATATATATATATATATTATATATATATATATATATATATATATATTTGTGTGTGTGTGTGTGTGTGTGTGTGTGTGTGTGTGTGTGTGTGTGTGTGTGTGTGTGATTACCTAATTGTACTTACGGGAAAGAGCCCCATGCTCTTAACTCTCCGTCTCCTGGTCGGTTCCGAATACCACCTCCGTGTTCATTTGCAGGTCATAAAAGTCAAGTATACGGACCGGAGCGATGGTAATGAGAACCCCCCGCCTTTATATTTTCCCTCTCCTGCATAGACTCTAGGTTCAGCTTTGACTCTTACCACCCTTTTTATATGGGGGATTATGACTCTTACAGACAAAAAATAGACTCCAATTCATGATTGTTTTTCACTGTAGCTAAGCAATGAATATTTAAATGAGATACAGTTTGCTTCCTGTTATGCATAATTCATAGCACAGGTTTGTTGCTGTTTGCACATTTTTAGCAGTACTTAATCGACAAATAAAAGGGTGTTTCACATTTGTTTGTGAAAAACATCCCCAAAAATTATAACCATGATTTGAATTACTTTGTGTTATTTTGAGTAAGATCTTTTATAAGAAAGACCCAAATAACTTCTTATTCTAAAGAGATGGTCATATTTTTGAAAGATTAGACAGAGAGAAATGTCAGCATATGTCTTTTGGTGAAACCTGTGTACAAGTTTGCATCTAGGCTATGTACTTTTTTGTTTGTTTCGTTTTATGTGTCGCTGGTAGTTTCCATTTGGGGGTGATCACAAACGAATTTAATCTGGGTTACTAAGGCCAGATGCCCCTCCTATCGCCCCACCATGAGCTTGAACTCGAATTCGTCACCTTCAGAGTCGAGCATTTTACAACGCGGAATCCTGATACTCAAAACAAGCGAGACTTTCATTTAGCCATGACGTTAAGTTCTTGTTCCGGTGTTACATCACGGATTCCCTTTCCTACCAAGGGCTAGGACAGTTGCCTTCTTGCGAAGGACTTGTTTTGCAGATGTAATCGTTACCCTGAGTGCATGCCTTTGCTAACCTCAGACCGTAACGGGGCGCACACTCTCGACCTGACGCCTCAGTCACGGACGCTACCGCTTGAGCCTCAGTGACTATGCCATGACAGTAAGTAGAGTTCAGAAACCCCAAAAAGGTTTCGTTACTTAATGATACTGATTCAGTTAGAAGTTAATGACTTAAGCTTTGGATGGATTCTTCTACAACATTCAAGGACCTTGCCAATTTGAGCATTTTAGAAATAAAATAATTCAGTTCTTATCTACAAATCTTGAAGTTTTCACCTGATAACTAATAAAGCTGTATGATTCTTTACAACTCTCTTCTAGTAGTTGAAATGAGTATCAGAAATCATATTACAAAGGGATAGTGTTGAGATATATATATATATATATATATATATATATATATATATATATATATATATATATATATATATATATATATATATATATATATATATATATATATATATACAGTATGTAATATATATATATATATATATATATATATATATATATTTATATATAATATATATATATATATATATATATATATATATATATATATATATATATATATATATATATATATCTCAGTTTAGGAACGTTCCGACTTACGATGAAAACCTGGTTACGATAGCAGTCAGGAAGGGAACTTTATCGTAAATCGGAGACTCCTATAATAATAACTAATCATTTTCGATAGATGAATGTACAGCATATAGTACTAATGAGTTCCTATATTAAATCGAACCAGAATGTTAGTGATAGCTGTCTTTTTTTTCATGATTATCTTTCTTGAATAATCAAGGTGTTATACCACTTGGAATAGGTATTCAAAAGCTCGTTGTGAGCTTTATATAACACAACACCTCTAGATAAATAATGTTAATGAAGAGAAGTAATAAAGGTTTTGATTAAAATGTTAAAGATTTCTTCTTCTTGATTTTATTTAAGGATTGTATATACAGCTAAGTCTTTAGATCACCTTCTGTGACAAAGGTATCTGATCAAATGTAAACCTCCCCATACAAAAAGGCAATTAAACACAACCATTTCCTTTGAAAACACTGAAATGATAAAACACGAACTCAAATAAACTCAAAATAAATACTATAAGTTTGGAGACTAACCTTTCATATATAGGAGGAAAAATTCTAGGTAGTACTGAAAAGTCTTTTGTAATATTAAGGTAGGAGTAGGGTGAAATAAATCACAAAATGTTCTACTCTACGCTCTCCACTTACATTGTAGTACATAAACAGTCTATTACTCTTTACTGAATACTTAATTAAGGGTGCTGCTCAAATTCTTTGTATAATCAAGGTGTTATGCCATTTGGAACATCAATAATGTCTCTCAAATGTCAAACCTAATTTAAGATTCCAAATTCAGTAACTTCAATTTCTATCCTGTGTAAATAATATTGTGGGTTATGGGTTTTAAGTTGTTGTTGTTGTTTGGAGTTTCCCATGATGGGAAAGCACATAGGTTAGACCTGTGGAATAAAGGCTGGATGCCCTTCCTAAAGCTCATGGTGGACTTGATTGCAGGTCTGTCACAGCTCGAGTCAAATGCTCTAACCAGTGCGCTACCGCCTGCAGTCATGGGTATATGGGTTATAAGTAGTACCCATAAATGACTATTCAAAGTAGCTAATACAGTTCATTATTTACAGTAGTGCCTATTTTATACTCTATGTCATGTACATGCTATAAATCGCTTCAAAATAATTTACAAACTACATTTTAATGGTGCGAACTTCATCCATTAATTCCTGTTAACTGGAGCGTATCCATCAAGAGTATGCAAGCCATGATTTGCAAGTCATTCGAACATTGAATATTGTAAATATCTAAACATATAAACTTCATGTACTTTAAATCCTCCTACAATGATGATATTCTAATCATAATATCTTAAAGACTATTGGCCATTACCTATGTAGCTGTCATAACAAATCAAATGCATATTTGCAACCTGATTTTGTAAATTACAAAATGTTACACGAATAATATTAAAAAAATAAAAGGCCATTGTACTGTAGTAATGAAAATACTCAGAAGACTGAGTGATATAAATATATATCAAAAGAAAAAATCCAGTATTTTATGACAGCCAAATGGAATGAACCCAAGAGTAATTAAAGTTAGCTTACAGCTTCATATATCTGAAGTATCTCTCAGTATCATGCACAAAAATGTCCTCGTTTGCTATAACGAAGTAATCTTACATTATCACAGTCAGACTAAGCCTGCAGAAAAGATTCAATACACATGTGGTTTCTTTTATTCGAGAAAATACTACTATTTCATCCTGCCATGGGAAAAACCTTCTTCAGAAAGTTTTTATCATATTCATGGTGCCACTCATGATACATTACAAAGTACAAAGAGCATTCACAAGAGATAATTTGCAGTAAAATAATTATCTTAACAGCAATGATTCCATGCTTGCAATTTTCAAGAAAGGTGTCAGTGTATTTTTATTAATTTTCTCTTACAAGTTTTAGAAATATAATGCAGCTAAGAGTACTATGAGTACTGATAACAGATCATTTTTTGCAGTTATACCAATTGCTATGAGGAAAATATATAAATAATGACTCATGTTGTTAAAAGCTATCTTACATTTAAGACAATTATGCACACGCATTTTCTCCTCATACCTTGTCCTTACAAACTGTCCATATTGTAAGTTTTCAATCAAAATATATCAGTCATTGATATATAAGTACAGTACTGTACTGTCTAATTACTTATGATTACAGGACTCAGACAAGAAGAAAACTGCATGAAACAGTTCTACTTCTTGAAGTGGTCACATACTTATTTATATGATGGAGAAGTAAAATTAAGATAAGCTAGAGAGAGCTCTGATAAGTTCCCATTATGATAGAGTTTGGACAAATTTCACAGATTTGCTGTTATACTAAGTACTTCTTTTATATAAAAAAGGGAAAATATATACACAGCTACCCAAAACTTATTAACTAGGCCATAGTAACTTATAAGGCTAATTTTTTTTTAGGAATTATACATTTTTGTACAAAAATAAAATGCTTCATTCATCAGGTAGATGAAAAATCATGCAATAAGTTTCCAAAACTTCCATAAATTGATACACAGATTTACTCGTTGTACCTATATTAGTGTTACTGTATATTTTCAAAAGTGACATTATTTGATATTAGCTTCCAATACTCTAAGCAGTTAAAAATGGAAGATTTCCATTCTCTTTGATGACTTATATCTATGTATAGAAATGATTGACCTTTATCTAATACAACGACCTTATGCATATATAGTATAAGGCAGTTTGCAGTTAACCATTTAACTGGATATCTCTTTTTGATGGTTATACTAGTACTGTATCATATTCCACGTTAAAGATTACAGTCTCCTCTGTTTTACATGTGAACATCTACAGATAGATACACCGAGACATGAGATACTAAAATACCTTAATAACATATTCTAAGGGAACACACTGAAATACGATGCACACAGTGACATAGAAGAGTATGACATGCAAGAATACTGTTTGACATTTGAAACTTAATTATAAACTGTACCAGTGAAGGAAATGCAGAACTTCAGAATAAGATGCATTCTTTAACAGAATAAACCAGCATATTTTCCTCTTTTCACCCTCATAAATATAAACAGACTCTGTAATGCAGGCAGCAGAGTACCTAAATTAATTTGGTTCATATAATTTTCACCAGAATGTGCAATTTTAATAACCAACACTATTCATAGTAGACATACAGTACAGACTTTAACAATGAGGGATTTTCATCTACTGAAGTGTCCACACAAAGCTGTAGCCTTTTAATGAGTTAATACAATATTAATTCTTTAGCCCCTAAAAAGACATTTATAGACAATAAGACCATACTTTCTCATGCCTGTTATTAAATAGGATATTTCTATACCGCATACTGCTTTACATGTGGTGATGAGGTGACTCTTGACTAACACTTGATGAAATGCTGTCATATTTACTGGTTAAGCACAACACATGCAATACTTGGAAATTAGATTACTTTTGTAAATGATTTCCATCAATTTCGTAAACAACATGTCAATATAAAATGCTGCAATGTGATGTAAAACTTTACCAAAAAATTTACTGCGTGTTTCAAGATTAAGCTATTAATACTCTTCATACTATTTTCTTTCCACTGAATATCATAAAATGTCAAGTTTACATCACTCTTTTTACATACAAATGAAAAATACCTCAAAAAGAAAAATATTCTGGAAAATTTCTCCTCAATGTTGTGATCACTTCCATTCTGTGCATGGATTGCTAAAAAGAAGCTGTTTTCCACTCTAAGTCAGTAGATTTTCATGGATGTTTCTAGGCAGTTTCAAAATTGAAAACAGGCTGACTAACTAACAGAACAGTAAAGCAGAATAAAAGCATGATTGAGGCCACATTCGTACCTGCACCACTCATCTGTTCTGCTACAGGGCGAGTTTGACTGCCACTTTGGGAGGTGGCAAGGGAATCTGATTGAGGTTTATCTCCATCAGAGTTAGAAGCAGTATCTGGTGACAAAGTTGTAGTTGTGGTCGTTGTTGTGGTAGTGGAGTGAATCAGAATTTGAGAAGGAATATATTCTCCTTGTATTTCCGTCTTATTGACAGTGAAAAAGGGTTGAGAGAAGTCAGCCCTCAGCTCAGCCAGGCGGGTGTGAATGTGCAGACCAGAGATAGGATGTTGGCGTTGGACACCATCTGAATATACGGATGTAAGCATGGCCGAGTAAGGAGCCTCATATTTCTCCATAACAGCTATTAATTTGACGTCTACACTAGCTTCTCCTGGCACTTGATATTCAACCAACTGTTGTTCATAATGATCTAGCTCGTTCTCAATGCCCCAGGTAATATCTCTTTGCAGACCTGAAGGTTCTGTCACAGTGCATTGAAGACCTGTAATGGTTCCCCTTATACGACCCCAATAAATAATTTCTCTTGCAGCATAATCCAGCATATCTGATATTGGTTGGATAGAATCACTGGGATTGGACAAAGTTGTGTTGGCCACCACTTCTTCTCTTTTGACTGTCTGACTTTTATCTTCACTTCTAACAACGTGATCTACTTTGTAGTATTGTGGCTCACTCTCTGTGAGGATTTTAGCACTATCTTGACGATGAAATTTGTCCTCCTTCAGAAAGTAAGCTCTGCGTTCATTGGCTGAAACATATCCTGGTAATACAAGTCCATTTTCTGTGGTAGTGATAGCTAGAAGCATATCAGGTGTTGAGATACCATGATCTGGAAATGCCTGGAGCCGATCCCATTCCTCTTCAATGATTCTAGCAGAACCATTAATTGAGAGTAAGACATCATATTCTGACAAAGTATGCACTTTACCAAGGAAAGGAATAAGGCATTTTCCATTTTCAACAGCCCCTGCAGCCCAAGTGCCTCTTTGCTTTGCGCGACACCAGTATGGACCATCAGTTGATATACGCAAAGAATTTTCCGGTACTGCTTGCCCACTTTGAAGATCCACCCACTGTAATGTTGATGATGTAAGGGACTGCCCTTGAGGTTTCTGGATTCGAGCCATTTCTAGACCCCAACTTGTGGATACTGCAGCCACAAGTACCAACAGAAGACGTCCTGAAAAGAAAAATAACATTAAAACAAGGCTTATTACATAATGACAGTAAATTTAAATAATAATAAAGTATTCATATACATTGGGTTTATCTCGATGCGAGCTTAATCTTCCTTTTTTATAAAAAAGTCTAAGTTTGAGTAACAAACTATTAATGACACCATTATTGGTAAAATGATGTGCAGTAATAGGCTAAACAGAGTAGACCAGTTATGGTAAGAGGCTCTTGAGGGCTTTAAAATAATTACAGTCCAGCATAAGAAATACATACGACAAATATGAAATACTGTATTTACTATTAATAGTCTAATATAAATTAGTGCTTGTATTTTAAATTTACTCAACTGTCGACCTTTTTCCCTTTTTCTCTTAGTTGCTAAGTGACAACAACAACAACAACAATCTGTTCCGGTTTTACGTCACGGACTCCCTTATCAACCAAGGGCTAGGACGGTTGCCTTCTTGCGAAGGACTTGTTTTGGCAGATGTAATCCTTACGCTGAGTGCATGCCTTTGCTAACCTCAGACCGTGGCGGGGCGCGAACCCTCGACCTGACGCCTCAGAGTCGGAGACGCTACCGACTGAGCCATGGCGACATAATAATAATTACAGTGGTGAATAGAGAGGAGTTATTTCATAATTACTGATTACTGACCATCACAGTTTAAAGCTTATATTATTACTCTCCACCAGAGGATATTGCCTGTGCCCAAACAGGCTTATGACCAGTTGATGAAACCGTCTTTGGACAACTTATATCGTAAATTGAAACTAAAAAGTGAATTTATAGAATGGACCTTGGAAAGAGGAATAACTCCCAGAACATTAAATTAGGTTAGATTAGGTTAAGCATTTAACATAACCTAACATCACATAACCAATTATGGGGTTATTTCATGTTCTGGGTGTTACTCATTTTTACAAAATCCATAAAAGGTCCTTCAGGTATACACTTACAAAACCATAGTCGCGAAATGGATACCGATAAATAAAGGAAATTGGAAAAGGGTAGAAATGGGTGTGGTCACATTTACAGCCACCATTATCTTAATGAGAGATCCCCTTACACATACAGTCGCTTTGTAGAATTATTACACTCGCAATTGACAAGGGACGGGTAGATTAATTGCTTAATTTCAACTCCAGTGGGCTCTAGGCGTAAAATTGCAATTGCATTATGAAGTATTTGTTTATCCACAGCCATAGAGATACGGAAATTTCCAGTAATGGAAACAAATTACTGTTCCCGTTTTACGTCACGGATTCCCTTTTCTACCATGGGCTAGGACGGTTGCCTTCTTGCAAAGGACTTGTTTTGGCAGATGTAATACTTACCCTGAGTGTATGCCCTTGCTAACCTCAGACCGTGATGGGGCGCGAACCCTCGACCTGACGCCTCAGAGTCGCGGACGCTACCGCTACAGCCACGGTGACTACAATATAAACAAATTACTGTAATGGATTGTTAAACAAATGCTTTTTTACTTTATTTATTTTGCTCTTATATAACCGTTTTATAGAAACGTTTTTAGCAAGACCGTAATAAATTAATAGTAGAAATTTTCATACTAAGTATTAGCGAACAAACGCGCCCACCGAGGGGCGTTAGGAAGGGTACCCACCGTAATTCCCCAATTTCGGCCTGTCTTTGTCCACCCCCATTCATTAGGGATAAACAGTGATACATAAAACAGCAAATAACAATGGTCACCGAACAAACTTTTGTACTCTGTAAAATGAAAATACTTTTTTTTTTAACATAATAATGCTTGGTAAAACAATAGAACGAAAATAAAAGATTTAAATTTAATTGCTTTAACAAACAGCATTTTATGCAGTCAGCGAATTTTGTTTATTTATATATCGTTCTTTTTCTTATCATTTCATGCATAGATATTTGATATTCACTTGGGATGTCTGCCTTAAAGTACATAGGTCTGACTATCCCACTTGTCTCGGTGTTAATGAACTTTAATTATAACTTCATGACGCATAAACACATTATAAGCTCTCTCTCTCTCTCTCTCTCTCTCTCTCTCTCTCTCTCTCTCTCATTTTCTGTATTGTATATGAAGATGTTTCACTTAAACACATTATAAGCTCTCTCTCTCTCTCTCTCTCTCTCTCTCTCTCTCTCTCTCTCTCTCTCTCTCTCTCTCTCTCATTTTCTGTATTGTATATAAAGATGTTTCACTTAAACACATTATAATCTCTCTCCTCTCTCTCTCTCTCTCTCTCTCTCTCTCTCTCTCTCTCTCTCTCTCTCTCTCTCTCTCTCTCATTTTCAGCATTGTGTATAAAGATGTTTCACTTATATGCTTATAACCACTCAGGTCCCAGGTAGCTTTTTTCAACTAAGTCGTAGCCGAGTTTCTTTGTTTTCACACCTCAACTTCGCTGTCATTTACATACTTTTTTCTTTCTTTTACAAATTTTCATTCCATTTCCTCTTGCTTCATGTCGCCATTACACCACTCATTCTCTCACCTCGCATGGCATTCCCACTCATTCTATATTACACTGTTCCGGTTTTACGTCACGGATTCCCTTTTCTACCAAGGGCTAGGACGGTTGCCTTCTTGCGAAGGACTTGTTTTGGCAGACGTAATCGTTACCCTGAGTGCATACCCTTGCTAACCTCAGACCGTGACGGGGCGCGTACCCTCGACCAGACGTCTCAGAGTAGCGGACGCTACCGCCTGAGCCACGGTGACTACCTTATTCTATATTACACTCATTTGCGCTAATACTTAGTATTGTATTTAGAATTTGAATCTTCACTATAATTATCTTTCTATTAAATATTCTCAATAACATGAACACTCTCTCTCTCTCTCTCTCTCTCTCTCTCTCTCTCTCTCTCTCTCTCTCACACACACACACATACACAAACAAACAATATATTTATATCATTATTTTTTCTTCAGTTCTCATTACTATGGCCCGATTTCTTAAACAGTGTAAACCTAGGATACCATATTGTTAGTTAGCTAGACACACAAATGAATGTCATAAACGCATCTGACGCGGTTCTGTTTAGCCATACACAGAACCGCGTCAGATGTGTTTATGACATCCATTTGTGTGTGTCTAGCTAACTAACAATATGGTATCCTAGGTTTACACTGTTTAAGAAATCGGGCCTATGACTCGTTATCGTTTTCTGGATCCCAAACGCCATTTTCATCTTTCTCATATAGTTCCCTATGGTCAATACCTCTCCGTTGCTCCACTTCATCATCATCTTTTTTTTTTTTACTCATCATTTTCTAGATCCTAATAGTCATTATTAAGTTTCTTGTCTTTCCAATCACTATCAACATCTTTTTTGTTCAACATTATCATCATTTCCTAGTCATCTCTCTCTCTCTCTCTCTCTCTCTCTCTCTCTCTCTCCTCTCTCTCTCTCTCTCTCTCTCTCTCTCTCTCTCTCTCTCTCTCTCTCTCTCTCCTACAATTATCATCTTTCTCACATTCCCTATCACTACCATTAAGACTTCTTTCTTGCTTCATATCATTATCATCAGCATCATTTTCTAGTCATCTCTCTCTCTCTCTCTCTCTCTCTCTCTCTCTCCTCTCTCTCTCTCTCTCTCCTACAATTATCATCTTTCTCACATTCCCTATCACTACCATGAAGAGTTCTTTATTGGTTCATATCATTATCATCATCATCATTTTCTAGTCATCTCTCTCTCCTCTCTCTCTCTCTCTCTCTCTCTCTCTCTCTCTCTCTCTCTCTCTCTCTCTCTCGCCTACAATTATCATCTTTCTCACATTCCCTATCACTACCAAGAAGACTTCTCCCTTGCTTCATATCATTATTATCATCATCATCATAAGCCTCTTCCTCCACATCGCCATGTCGGTGGGTTCATCTCCTCTTCCTCCCACACAACTCCTGGAAATCCACAAATAATTAATGCCAGCCAGGAAAAGCTATACTTCAACTTTAAGCTTTGAGTGGCGCTGGGGCATTCCACAACACAAAATTTTTGTTCAACCACAAAGAAAGAGATTATGTATGAAAATGAAGGTGTTTTGATTTTCTCAATAAAATTATTATTATTATTATTAATATTATTATGTTCCCTCTGAGGGAGGGGGGTAAGCATACTTCCTCCGTGTTCCCCTGCGTGTTGGAAAGGTCGACTGAATGGGGCGGAGCGAGGGGACTGGGAATCCCCTCCTCTGTATTTACTTCCCACAAAAAGTCGAAGCATTTTCTTTGACTCAGCCAACCCCCTCTTATAAGGGGGAATATGGCTTTGGTATATGAATGGATTATTATTATTATTATTATTATTATTATTATTATTATTATTATTAGTTTGTGGAAAAATGTACAATTAATTTTCATTTTTCTCTTATTCTCATGGACCTCTGCTGCATCTCCCATCCGCTTGCCTAACACCTACATTCATAAATCAAATAGCTGGCGATAAATATTGAAGTAGCTCTCTCTCTCTCTCTCTCTCTCTCTCTCTCTCTCTCTCTCTCTCTCTCTCTCTCTCTCTCTCTCGTCAGGATCTCAGAAATGAGATGAAGAAGAAATTCTAAGGATATGAACATTGCAAAAGAACAATACAATATCTCTCTCTCTCTCTCTCTCTCTCTCTCTCTCTCTCTCTCTCTCTCTCTCTCTCTCCTCTCTCTCTCTCTCTCTCTCTCTCTCTCTCTCTCTCTCTCTCTCCAGCTTGACAGCTTCATTATTTGCTTCCTCTTCGCTTAAGCCATTTAAGTGAGAATTTATGAAGGTGCTTCTCCTTTTTTAATTACCATGAAGAATGAATATTAGCTGCGAGGCTCTTCCTATTTCTAGCAATTCATTCATACATATCTTCCACATTATTGTATAAAGCACACACATGTATGTATGTATGTATATATATATATATATATATATATATATATATATATATATATATATATATATATATATATATATATATATATATAACAAACTTTTATGATGAGGTAAGCCAAATCTTCCAGGAAAGAGAAGGCTGGGCAGACTTTATATTCTTCGACTTCCAGAAAGCATATGACACGGTCCCACACGGGAGACTTATTAAGAATCTGCAATTAAAGGTGATATTATGTGGAAATGTCTTGGAATGGAAAAAGACTTACTTAGAAGGAAGGGAACAGACGGTTAGAGTAAGACACCCAGTGTCTGAATGGAGAATGGTAGTAGTGATGTTCCAAAGGGTTCAGTTTTGTTTAATATATACGTCAGTGACCTACCAGAGTCTGTAAATTTATTCTTGAATATGTCTGCAGATGATGCAGAGGTTGTGAAGAAAGTTAGAGACGAGAACAATGGTAGATAACTTCAGGATGACCTGAACAGTCTGCATGAGCAGTCAGAAAAGTGTTAAATGAATTTCAAAACTTCAAAATGTGAGGTATTGAGAATGGATACAAGTGTAAGAAGGCCCAAGTTTAGATACTAAATATCAAGATAAGAACTTCAAGAGACAAAAAATGAAAGCAATCTAGAAGTAAACATATTGGCCGATTTGTCTCTGGAAATGCATATAAATGGCATAGTAAGGGCAGCATATGCTTTCTTAGACACATGGACATGGGAATGTTCAGCAATATTTATGTAACTTATGTGGGGTCAAAGCTTGAATATGAAGCCACACTTGAAAAAGCACACAAATAAGCTGGATAAAAAATCAAAGACATGCCACTAAACTGGTTTCAGAAATACGCAATCTCAGTTATGAGGAGAAACTGAAGGAATTAGACTTACCCTCTCGAAGCTAAAAGCATGAAGGGGGATATGGTGATGGTATTTAAATTCCTTCATGGTTTTGAAGGAGTGGATAGGGATCGATATTTTGATATGGCTACCTCTAGAACTAAAGGTCATAGTTTGAAGCTTCGTAAGAAAACTTCTTTGCAGGATGAAAGGAAGTACTTTTTTAGTGTAAGAATAATTGATGATTGGAAATTGATAAACGAGGAGGTAATTAATGCTAACTTAACTCATAGTTTTTAGGACGTATATGATAAGTATCACTGAGTACAAAAATGGAACCGACCAGGAGACGGGAAGTTACGAGCATAGGGTTCTTTCCCGTAACCACAATCAGATAATTACACACGAAATATAATTGTATCGCGATTTTTTTAATGAGACTACAGATTAGCTGGAAGGCTATATTAGGCCTCTGTCGGTACCAGAGCTCGTGAAGGCACCGTGTCTTGTAGAAATGATATACAAAAAGATGTTCTGGGTCTGCTAAGTTGATGGGGGCTACACACGAGGGACGAGTTCATATTAACAATGAAAAGGATTTAGTGCCAATGTGTCACACTGTCATATACTACTACTACTATTACTACTACTACTACTACGGCTACTACTTTACCATTATTATGATTATTATAATTATTATTATTATTATTATTATTTTAATTATTATAATAATTATTATTATTATGCTATGAGGCATTTAGATTATTTAAATTCCCATTTTTTTACCTGATACAGTCGGGATTCGATCTTGGAACCTTTTGAACAGGACAATTTCTACATGTTCCAGGTTTGAATGTCGACAACGGGAGGTAAAAAATTGGAATTATTATTATTTTTATTATTATCATTATTATTATTATTATTATTATAATATCCGATACATTAGTTAGCTAGTTGTATGCAATTGTGCTTTAGCAATTTTACTTATTGTATAATTTATTAACTTCAGGTAAACTAGAACTCTTTATATATATAATATATATATATATATATATATATATATATATATATATATATATATATATATATATATATATATATATATATATATATACACACACACACACACACACACACACACACTATAAGTAGCACTTGCCACAGTTCTTAAGCTTTAATATATTTCTTATTTAACACTTATTTTTTTTTTTCTGTCAACTTCCAAAGTCATTTCGGAAGACGGAGGACATTTATCCTCTTACAGGCGAAAAAGCCTTTGAGAGTTTCAAGTAACTATCGACGAAAGTTCCATTATTTAATTTACTGGCTTCGTTCATGTGTGTATGTGTGTAACGTTCGCTATAGCTATTATTATTAATATCATTATTATTATTATTATTAATATTAGTTATAGCAGTAATACTATAGTTGTTGTTGTTGTTATTATTATTATTATTATTATTATTATTATTATTATTATTATTATTATTATTACTGTAGTCACCGTGGCTCAAGCGGTAGCGTCCGCGACTCTGAGCCGTCAGGTCGAGGGTTCGCGCCCCGTTACGGTCTGAGGTTAGCAAGGGCATGCACTCAGGGTAAGGATTACATCTGCCAAAACAAGTCCTTCGCAGGAAGGCAACCGTCCTAGCCCTTGATGGAAAAGGGAGTCCGTGACGTCTATAATATGCACGGCAGGCAATGTACGAAAGAACAGTTGGTATAAAACCGCAAAAAAACACTTCTGGTACGAACAGATCTCCTCAATCATACCGTTCCAGCTCACTGAGAATTATTCTCTTCTGAATCGATGCATGGATGGAAACATGACTGTGGCGAGTGTGATTTACTGTGTCTCGTAATATATATATATATATATATATATATATATATATATATATATATATATATATATATATATATATATATATATATATATATATATATATATATATATATATATATATATATATATATATATATATATATATATATATATATATATATATATATATATATATATATATATATATATATATATATATATATATATATATATATATATATAGCACAGCCTTTCAATCCTAATATTTAATGATAGATGTATTGCTATTGCAAATTCATGGAGGGTTTACGAGCCCCTTGCTACCTTACCCATAACAGTGGCCCCCTCCTATAACAGGCCAATCTCCATTACAGTATAAAGAGGGACCATCTCATTATTTATCTCCCTGGAATAATTAACATTTTAGAGTCCACCATGTTTCATGTTACTTTGAGACTGTTCAATTTGCAAGAGGACAAAGTTTTATAATTCCATTTGAACTTTATTATTGTTTCAACGTTGTTACAAAGTTGTTGTTGTTGTTTGTTTTTTTCCCCCGGACAAAATACTCGGAAACATTCCGTTCGTTCAAGTATTATCTGAAGGGCCAATTCCTGGGACAGCTCCTCAAACACTATGCATACTAACTGACTTCATGCCAATTCCTGGGACTGCTCCTCAAACACTATGCATACTACCTGGCTTCATTAACGTCTGATGGCTAGATCAAGGAGACCAATCAACTTATCTCTCCATCATGTTTAGTTTACCTCCAGCCCAGAGCTTCATTTCCAAGAAAAGAAGATAATTGAGAGTTCATGTCTGAGTTATTCTTCGGGCACTTTGAATCAATTGAATCGTTGATATGATTATCCATTCTGCTCAGCTTTTTCAGCTAATGTTCTATTTATTGTGATCAGCTTATCTCCAGGTCATGAAATTAATAAGTACTTTTTATATATACATTTTCGTTGTTTTATTTAATGGGCTTTTCCTACCCTCTTAGACTGTATGTTAACAGTTCAGTGTTATTAATATATATATATATATATATATATATATATATATATATAATATATATATATATATATATTTGGCGTGTGCTTTAACTCGGCCACCCCCTTACAAGGAGGGCTGCGGCCACTGTATAGGTATGAATGTGTAAACAAATATATAAACAAACAGATAAAGATGTTAAGCTGTTTTAATTATTTAAATAATCCTAGAGGAAAGCAATAAATTGTACACTTTTTTTTTTTTCGTTTCTCCACCCACGGATGGGCGGAACGGGTCATGGAGGACCCGTAGGATGGTCGCCACCGGATGATATACACTCATGTTGACGAGCGTCTCTAACTTATAGAAACAACTTTTCAAAAACAAATAATTCAAAAGCTTGGTCTATTTCAGCTTGTCTAGGAATCCTGCACTGAATACTAATGAAGAAGAAACAACACGTGTCTCATTAAAAAAAAAAAAAAAAAAAAAGACACGTGTTTTTTCTTCTTCATGTCTCATTACAAATAAAAAAAAAATCCAATATAGTGACAAAATAATCAGCTTAAAAGGAAGACTTTGATAAATTCACTGAAAAAAGTACCCAAAATAATCAGATTAAAAGGAAGACTGATAAGAGAAATTCACTGAAAAAAGTACCCAAAATAATCAGATTAAAAGGAAGACTTTAATAAGAGAAATTCACTGAAAAAAGTACCCAAAACTACCTCTTGAAAAAAGCCCCTATGATTATATTATATTAATTGAGCACCCTCCTCCCCCTTAATAAGAAAGGCCATACAGGGTTACAAAAGAACCAAGCTAATATTTACCTGGCGATGTCCCTTCCTGTGGGTTCACGTTACATTAATGGCAGACAAAACACTGGAATGGGTATGGCTCTGTATATACACAGGATGTACGTGAAAGAAAGACATACAGTTCTTGCCAATATCAAAACGGAATCGTATTACCACAATGTATACACAAAGGTGTGGCGTACAGACAATGAAAACATTATTGTGTCATTTTAAGGTTTCATAAATACATCACAGAAACTCATAACATTGGCGATTGGTTTTTTTTATCTTGGTCCCTTTTCTTCATTATTGGAACCTTATTGTTTATTGTTCAATGGTGAAAGGTGACACACAGACACTGATAAATTATTTCTCTTTTAGTGTTTTAATAAATACTTGACAGAAACTCATAACTTTCACTCTTAATCTCTTAATTACCATTCTTTTGATATCTGACCCTTGCAAAGTCTTAAACCACTTTCACACCAAAGTGGCATGTCGCACGTGGCATGCCACGTGGCACGCCAGTTGAAAACGAACATCTGGATATATATGAAACCTTTCACACAGAAGTGGCGTGGCACATGGGCCGTGTCACGCCACTTGTGTGAAAGGTTTCATATATTTCCGGATGTTCGTTTTCAACTGTCGTGCCACATGGCATACCACGTGCGGCGTGCCACCTTTCACACAGAAGTGGCGTGGCACATGGGCCGTGTCAAACCACTTGTGTGAAATGTTTCATATATTTCCGGATGTTCGTTTACAACTGTCGTGCCACGTGGCATGCCACGAGCGACGTGCCACTTTAGTGTGAAAGAGGCTTTAGAAAAAGGTTCATCACATTTCTCCTTTGCTTGCCCTGTGCTATTACTCACGAGTTTTCGTTATTGACTCGCATAACTGAACTCTGACATTCCGGAAGCGTGACAGCTGGTCAGTAATGTTATTCGCATTGCAGGAAATCGAGGTCACAGACTCAGTATTGAATAGGGATATCTGTCTTGTTTCTATTATAATAATAATAATAATAATAATAATAATAATAATAATAATAATAATAAAATAACAATAATAATAATAATAATAATAATAATAATAATAATAATAATTAATAATAATAATAATAATAATAATAATAATAATAATAAAATAATAATAACGGTAATACATTAAACAAAAGTCAATATCAAAATCTTAACAGAACTAACAGAACTAAAAGTATAATTATCAGAGCCTTAAGAATTCAGAGAGAGAGAGAGAGAGAGAGAGAGAGAGAGAGAGAGAGAGAGAGAGAGAGAGAGATAGAGAGAGAGAGAGAGAGAATCTTGTACTGGCGTGAAACCGATTCAGCCACTAGTCATGTCTTGCCACGCACTTCTAAATTATCTATGACCTACTTGCCATTGTTTAAATGAATAAAATATTAGGGCATGTTAACAGAAGTTCGTTCTTGTTTTAATAGAATTAATTGAATTCTCGAAATGCTACACTCGTATATGATCTCATGTGACCTGTGTGTAATGTTTTGTTCATCGCAAAGCCTCCTGGCTAGTACGGTGGTAACGCGCTGGCCTCGCATTCGCCAGGTCGACGGATCGCGCCTCGTCCAGGCAAGAGAGTTTAAGTTGTTTACTGGGGAGGCTACTGCTGTGGCTGGGCACCACAGTGGGGGGTTGGGGCCTGTGCCGGCTGGCGACCGCCCTATGGGTCCTCCATGACCCGTTCCGCTCATGCGTGGGTGGAGAATCTAAAAAAAAAAAAAGTTCATCGCAGCTTGTCAACACCGTCGCATAAACACTGAAATCTGTCCAAATGTCGAATACTGTCTGCAGTTTATAACCTGTAGTATAAGCAAACAAATGCATTGAAATGTGCATGTCCAATTGTTTGAACTACGATAGAGCTTGGTTATTCCTGTCTTTGTCGAAGCTTGAGCGTGTGAGGATTGCTCTGCTCCGGCTTTACGTCACGGACTCCCTTTTCTACCAAGGGCTAGGACGGTTGCCTTCTTGCGAAGAACTTGTTTTGGCAGATGTAATCGTTACCCTGAGTGCATGCCCTTGCTAACCTCAGACCGTGACGGGGTGAGAACCCTCGACCTGACGCCTCAAAGTCGCGGACGCTACCGCTTGAGCCACGGTGACTACTCGTGTGAGGATTATATTTTGTTACTAAATCCACACATTTTATGGTGTCGCCATTGAGCGCACGATGGACTTTTCTATCCAAAGTATCTTCTGGCATAAAGATACCATAAGAATCATTCTGGAGAATCTAAATTCACGATTCTCTCTCTCTCTCTCTCTCTCTCTCTCTCTCTCTCTCTCTCTCTCTCTCTCTCTCTCTCTCTCTCTCTCTCTTTATTTAATATTTGCATAAAAACTATCAGATTGTCCAGAAACACGCATACCCTTCGGTTTCTCACAAGAGACATAAAATTATCCTATGGTAAAAATAGCTCATGGCAATGGAAGTTCGGCGCCAGTTCAATGACATCGTCATTTTGCATCACCAGGATAATCTGTCTTGCTTGAGTGACAGCCATGATGAAGAAGGATTGAAATAAGTGAAAATTCTCAATGAACTGAAACGCCCACAAATTTGCACAGTTCAGACGATGTGGGCTCGATTTGCACATGTGTGTAATTTGAGTATTCTTTCATTTATAATTCAAAATACAGAGAATTGTCATGTTTGGTTATTTTTTTTTTGGTCAGTTATGATTTCCATTCGAATGGGGGTGGACACAGATAGGTTGGACCTGGGGAGTTAAGGCTGGATGACGTTCCTAACGCTCGAGTTGGTCTCGAACGCGGACTTGTCACTTCCCGAGTCAAGCACTCTAACCACTGCGCTACCGCCGCGCTGGTTTGGTTGTTTATATGAAATAATTATTATGCCTTTTAGAGTCTGTTGTATGTCGAGTACTCTAGCAATTTACCCAATTTAACATATAATGTATGCATGCATTTGTGTAGAGGTATGTGCATGTATGTATGTATGCATGATGTATGTATGAATGCATGTATGTATGAATTTATGTATGTATGTATATATGCATGTTTGTAATATAAGTATGCATAAATGCGTGCATGTATGTACGTAAGTACGCATGAGCATACACTTCAACTTTATTCGGTTATTAACTGTTGTCGTTGTTGTTGTTTGCTGTTTTATGCCTTCTATTAATCCCACTTATGAAGGTAGACACAGACAGGTTGGAGCTGGGGAATGACGACAGAATTCTGTTATTAACTGTATTTTACCCGATTCTTTTGTACACACATTATTTTAGGTGTTCACTGTAAATTAACTTCCTTTCGTCACGTTAAGAATAATGCATTTATTTCTCTTATACATACAAACACAACATTTATTTCCTAGGTTTTACACAAACGTTTTTTTACGTTATATGTCACGGAGTAATCAAGGTACTAGTAACAATTATCCGAAAAACGTTTCCCCATCAGTCCTGAGATGAGACACATTTACCAAAGGCCACAAAAACCTTCTATTGAATGATTGGCAGAAGGTGCTGGTAGCAACTCGTCCTGGAGGGGAAGGGGGGGGAGTGAGGTAATAAGGGAGGGACAAAGATGGACCAGTTAAAAAAAAAAAAAAAAAAGAAGGGTTTTCCAGTGAAGTCAAAAAGGAATGTAACGGGAAGTACGTAGAAAAAAAAATATATATAATCAAAATACAAACATAAATGTTTTAGTATCTGTCAGTATTTTCGACTTTTTACACCCATGGCACCTCAGATCTTTTTAATTTTATATGCCTACATCAACACTGAATATTCTTGGATATTCATTAAACACTTCTTATTATCCCTTCACTTCTGACAAGTCATTACACTCTCCATCTCTGTTACTTTTTACTTAATGTATTCTTCGTGCCCAGGCTCATTGGGGCTGTTTTATTTTATTTTATTTTTTTGGCTCGTCCTGGTGTCACAATCATAAAAAAAAAAAAATACAGAATATTGGTTTAGGGATATTTCAACTCATTAGTAGTCGCCGTGGCTCAGTCGGTAGCGTCTCCGACTCTGAGGCGTCAGGTCGAGGGTTCGCGCCCCGTCACGGTCTGAGGTTAGCAAAGGCATGCACTCAGCGTAAGGATTACATCTGCCAAAACAAGTCCTTCGCAAGAAGGCAACCGTCCTAGCCCTTGGTTGATAAGGGAGTCCGTGACGTAAAACCGGAACCGGATATTTCAACTCATTCTGTATATTTAACAGTGGGAGAAGTAACATTAACAAAGCTAATCGAGCAGGAAAACGATAAAACTCACTTGATATTTAAAGTTTATGCAATAAACAAGCGTTCGTTCCGGTTTTACGTCACAGACTCCCTTTTCTACCAAGGGCTAGGACGGTTGCCTTCTTGCGAAGAACTTGTTTTGGCAGATGTAATCGCTACCCTGAGTGCATGCCCTTGCTATCCTCAGACCGTGACGGGGCGCGAACAATCGACCTGATGCCTCAGAGTCGCGGACGCTACCGCTTAAGCCACGGTGACTACTTATGCATTAAACAAGCAACTGAGAAATATTTAGCCCTATCAGCATACAAGAAGAAGCTGAAAAAATCCATATTTGATGACAGTGAAAAGTGAATAATTGCCATGGCATGCAGAGTGCCGCTTGCATCATACATGCAGACTGCATAGGCAGATGTGTGACTGCTGAACTTGCAAAACCTCAGCAACTCTGACTAAGAACAATTCATTTCCAATTATCGGTACATTGGGAACCTATTTCTGAACCGGGATTGAAGATCAAGAACATTTGTTTGTTTGTGTGTTTGTTCTCTGGGGGATAATAAACTCGACCCTCTGAATGATACCATTTCCTTTTGGTTCTTTTCTCTCAACCAGTGTAACATTCAATAAAAAAAAAAATACATTTTATTTCCAAGCCACACTGGTAATGAAAACAGATGTATCAAATATATATATATATATATATATATATATATATATATATATATATATATATATATATATATATATATATATATATATATATATATATATAAGAAAATTACGACATTTGTGAAACCAAACATATTTTACAAACAAACAAAAATAACCAATCAAACTGAGTCACAACAGATGAAGAGAAAAATAAGTAAGAAATAAACAGAATTACTCCTTAATATAATAATAACCTTTACTTCCATTATACAATGGATTCGTCAGCCGGGGGAAGCCCCAACCCCTCACTGTGGTTCACCAGCCACAGCAGTAACCTGCCAGTAAACAGTTTAAACTCTCGGTCTTGGACGGGAACCGATCTGTCGACCTCGTGAATGCGAAGCCAGCGCGTTACCACTGTACTAGCCAGAGTATATAAGAAGTTATATTAATAGACTTGATACGGAAGTAATGCAGTAAAAGTATACTTAAGAATGCAATATTAATTACCGCCTCCCATTTATAATAGAGAGAGAGAGAGAGAGAGAGAGAGAGAGAGAGAGAGAGAGAGAGAGAGAGAGAGAGAGAGAGAGAGAGAGAGAGAGAGAGAGAGAGAGCGTTAAAATAACGCCAAACTGACCTCCTTGAAACATTTTCTAATAAATGAAGCTGCTGGGGTTGATGGAATCTTATTGGGCAGGCGTGGGCTAAAACTTTTTCGTGAACAAAGAAAAAGTAATTTGTGTCAAAGGGAGTAATTTACTGTGCCTCAAAACAACATATATCAACTTAACTGACTTGGATTGCTTTACGTCAAACGTGCATCAGTCCCAAAGTGAATGAATGAGGTTTCTTTGACTGTGTGTGTGGTTTTGTTTTTTTAAAGCATCTTTACGTAATGTCATATATATCAATACCAATAACCAAAGCTGAGAAAAACATGAACATTCCGGTTTTAAGTCACGGGCTCCCTTTTCTACCAAGGGCTAGGACGGTCGCCTTCTTGCGAAGGACTTGTTTTGGCAGATGTAATCGTTACCCTGAGTGCATGCCCTTGCTAACCTCAGACCGTGACGGGGCGCGAACCCTCGACCTGATGCCTCAAAGTCGCGGACGCTACCGCTTGAGCCACGGTGACTACGGGGGGGGGGAGCAACTCATCTCAGCATAGTCCCAAGTCTTTAAACAAATGGAGAGTAGCAGTGACCCCAAATGAACATGGGAAAAGCTGACGACCAAGAACAAAAAGATATGTCTGCGTATCCTATTCTAATGGGGATTAATATTTTCTCTTTAAATTTCGAGTTGCAGGACAGGAATGTTCATATTTATTCTCTTGTCTGAGCTCACGATGTAGTTCTTCTACCAACGGATTGTCATATTTACCAGTGTACTCATCATGTCTGCTGAGTCGCCAGGGTCTAGGAGACGACAGATAACAATACTTTGACATTTACAACCTCATCATTATTAAGCTAAAAATTCTCTCTCTCTCTCTCTCTCTCTCTCTCTCTCTCTCTCTCTCTCTCTCCTCTCTCTGTATGGAAAGGGTTTCGAACCAGACCATATATGGAAACTCGTATTAAATACATCAAGTCACGTTAACCCTTTACTATCGTCATTCTCATATTCTTCTTCTCTCGCTTTTCCCATATCTATATGGGGTCGCGGTTTCTTATCAGCCTTTTCCACTCTCTCTTGTCCAATGCTTCCTCTCCACTGAGGTCCTTCTTTAGCCACGCCCGTCCTTGACGCGGTAGCCCTCTTATATTTTCCACAGGAATTGGGCGAAGCTCCTGCGTGTCGCTTTCAGGCCTTACTCTCTCTATAATTCTGGCTTCTTTCCATAGTTTTGGCTTTGTGTTTTACTGATGGATACCCTTCCTACCTCAAACCCTCCCCATTTATCCGGGCTTGGGACCGGCACAGAGTTTAGCTGTCTTGCTACTCCAGTGGCTGGGTATTATTCTTATCTTCGTTCCCTGGGAGTCCGAGGGAATTCATATGTCCCCCAAAAGACCTTCCGGGACCTTCTTATGAGTCATATCTGCAACAATGACGTCACAATAGAAAAGTATTTCCCCCCGAGTTTCTTTCTTTCTTTTCACGTCAAAACTGGTGAGCTATTTATTGCTATTATTATTATTATTATTATTATTATTATTATTATCATTATTATTATTATTATTATGGAATGTAGATATATTTTTTTATATATATAAAATATCGTAGTGAGAAAGTGTATCTGTAACATTATACAGACAGCTACTGCAGTTGCTGTATAAAGCCTTTTATGGGTGAAAGCATTATATGAATTCTATATTTATTTACTGTCTTTCTTCTTTTTATAATGTCAAGTGATAGATCTACATAATCTATCAATTTACTGCATCATAGAAGACGTAGAATTCTCTCTCTCTCTCTCTCTCTTTATAATGTCAAATGATAGATATATATATTCTATCAATTTACTGCATCACAGAAGACGTAGAATTACCTCTCTCTCTCTCTCTCTCTCTCTCTCTCTCTCTCTCTCTCTCTCTCTCTCTCTCTCTCTCTCTCTCTCTCTCTCTCTCTCTCATGCAACTTTCTCTAATTCGTTCCTAATTACATAATATTGACTTTTTAAGGGAAAGTTAAAATTGCCAACAACAAAATCCCTAAAAACGGAGTCTAGGTCGGTGGTGGTCAATCGATATATACAAGGACGCTTTTAACTCTGCCAACCATAAAAGCAACAGAGAATTACGCAGAAGAAGAAGAAGAAGAAGAAGAAGAAGAAGAAGAAGAAGAAGAAGAAGAAGAAGAAGAAGAAGAAGAAGAAGAAGGAGGAGGAGGAGGAGAAGTAGGAGGAGGAAAAGAAGATGAAGAAGAAGGAGGAGGGGGAATAGGAGGAGGAGGAGGAGGAGGAGGAAGAGAAGAATAGGAACCCTCCAGAGCTCAATGGTTCAGAGTTGAGTACCTTGGTGTTTTTTTTTATTTATTTATTTATTCAGATAACTGTACATGGGAACATGTGTACATGGGCACTCCCAGTGATATTGCAGTTGATAAACATTACAATCTATTTGGTTATATATAAATAAAATATTAATAGAATTTGCAATTAATTTTAAATAGCACAGCAAGTAATTAATAATAAAATATAGTGTAATAATTGACTGATGGCAGAAGAGCACTCTGCGATTATTAATTAAGAGTAATATTATTATGGTTTACATGTATTAATAGCAGATGAGCATTCTGCAATTATTAATTGAGTAATATTTGTAACAATATTTTCAATAGCCCTTGTTGAGTGCTATCATTTAAGTTACATTTCCACTTTTCAACAGTACTACTGCAAACAATTTGAAGCAGATATAGAATAACAATTGCCAAGTTAGAATAATAAGTAGGTACATATACATAAACATGCATTATTTAGATAAGCAATAGAAACACCACTGGGGCTTCATGAGGTTTCTACGTGTTTTCATCAGAGCTGCCTTAGTATATTAATCTTTGAACATTGCCGTATTTTGACTGCTGGCCATTGCTATTCCAACAGTTTATATGAATACGCCCTTAAAGATAACCTCAAAAAATTATATAGACACCACCCGGGCCTTTATTGATGAGGGCAGTTTCTGCCTGTCCCGGTGTCACACTCATAAAAAAGAGAGAACAAAAAAGTAAAGGCTGCTGTAATGTTCATCTTTTCGCTCAAGTTCAGAAAGAGAATTGATAACTATACGATATTTCGACATCAATTGACAACAGTACTTAACGATCCTTGGCCCGGAGTCGTTGCACAACAACCATAATCTTGTATTTTCTTCTTGTCTGATGAGAATCGGAATTAGTGGTTCTGGTCCACCGGTTGAACGATTGCAGTCTTGGTTCAAAGAGCAATCGCTATAAAAAACAAATCTAGTTCGCGTTAGAATACGTCTATTGCACACACACACACACACACACACACACACACACACACACACACACACACACACACACACACACACACACACACTTCGCTAAGCAAAGGAACGGTAAATACTAAATGCACTAAATATTTATAAGAAGAGACACGATCAGTTCTGTTCCGGTTTTACGTCACGGACTCCCTTATCTACCAAGGGCTAGGACGGTTGCCTTCTTGCGAAGGACTTGTGTTAGTAACAAAACAAAAACCGACTAGGAGACGGGGAATGACGAGCATAAGGCTCTCCTCGTGAGCACAATTAGGTAAAAATACATACATACTCACACGTGGCTGCACATTCACCTCGCTAATTTTGGACAGGGAGACAATTAGTGTATTAAGCACCTATAATTAGGGTATTTAGAGCCTAATCTTCATTAATATATTAGGTCATTAGGCATTGGAATTGGGTTCATTATACCTTTTAGGACGATAGATTTGACCTGAGTATTCCCAGACAAACGAACAGTTTAAGTGTGCGTCCACATCGGCAACAAAACACATCAACAACAAAATTGACAACATTGGACGCAACAATGTTTGTGTTGCTATTGATACGATGGTGTCGATATGTTGGTATGGCGCTGTAAGTGATATGTTGGTACTACTGGTGTCTGTAGATGTCGACTGCGATGTTTAGGTCAATGTTTACAACTTGTTTCGGACTGCATGTTGCCGGTGTGAATGCTCCTTTAAGGTGCGTCCACAATGGATGGTCTTTCGAGAGTAAAACGTAAACCCGATATAGTTTGTGTTCGTTATCGGTAATGCCGTTTCCCGATGGCAAAGAAAATGTTTTGAGGTGACTGATATAATGAGCAATGTGTAGTGATCAAATAGAATTATTTTCTCTTATGCTCCATAGAACAAATCTTAATGTATTTAGTGTGCAATGAATTGGGAAAAAATAAAGCTTGAGACATGTCGTCGTCTTGAAGAGAAGAAATTCATACAATATTTATGCACTTTTATCTAGAAAATGGATTCTTTGCATGACTGGTTCAACGCAATTTCAAGTGACTGAAATGTTTATTCAACTAAAAAAAAAGTCAGGTAGTACTGGTTTTTCTTTAATATTATGATGTATATTTTAAATCACGCTGAAATAAATGAAAAGACAGTATTTATGTTTAAAAAATAGAGTTCTTGGGCAGCTCAAAATAGTCTCCAAGTACCTCACTGAAAATATATACAGTACATGGTTAGTGATAGTTGGTATGTCATCAACATGCTGTGCATGCTGCTTGTTTTTTCCGTATAGAGACTATCGAACAGTAAAATATATAATTGATTTTCTAAGGCCACTTTCACACCAAAGTGGCACGTCGCACGTAGCATGCCACGTGGCACGCCAGTTGAATATCCGGAAATATATGAAACCTTTCACCAAGAAGTGGCGTGACACGTCCTATGTTCCACGGTCGACTTGCGATGCAAGTCGCACGTGGCACGCCAACTGAAAACGAACATCCGGAAATATATGAAACCTTTCACTCAGATGTGGCGTCACACATAGGACGTGTCACGCCACTGCTGAGTGAAAGGTTTCATATATTTCCGGATGTTCGTTTTCAACTGGCGTGCCACGTGGCATGCCACGTGCGACGTGCCACTTTGATGTGAAAGTGGCCTAAGACCCTTTTCCAGAGGCATAAACATTTCATCACTGCGTTGTAACATATCGTTTGTTCGGTTCTCTAATTCTCTATCATTTCCTGTATCTATTTTAGGCTAGATGATCGATAAGAACTGGACCTTATCCTTATAGGGGTACATCGCCCCCTCCCTCCTCGGACCCCTTAACCTTATGAAGTGTAGGTACAAACGCATGGATCTAGCAGCTTTTTTTTATAGTCTTGAGAGAGAGAGAGAGAGAGAGAGAGAGAGAGAGAGAGAGAGAGAGAGAGAGAGAGAAAGAGAGAGAGAGAGAGAGAGAGAGAGAGAGAGAGAGAGAGAAATGATACGTCTTCGATTTTATCATACCGTGCTTTGTTAAAGGAGTAATATGATTGCAGGGTACGGCTACTTTTTTTGGGACTGTGCACCAAAGAGGGCTGTTAACATCAAAATATGGTTTCGGTTTTACGTCACGGACTCCCTTTTCTACTAAGGGCTAGGACGGTTGCCTTCTTACGAAGGACTTGGTTTGGCAGAAGTAATCGTTACCCTGAGTGTATGCCCTTACTAACCTCAGTCCGTGACGGGGCCCGAACCCTCCACCTGCCGCCTCAGAGTCGCAGACGCTACCATTTTGCCACGGAGACTACTATTATTATTATCATTATTATTATTATTATTATTATTATTATTATTATTATTATTATTATTATTATTATTTTCATTATTATTATTATTATTATTTTCGAAATATTCTACAATCTACTTTCTGGATTAAAACTGGAGATATCTAAATGGGCAATTGCATTACATTATTCTATATATTATAATAATGATTATATTATTATTATTATCATCATCATCATTATTATTTTAAAAATATTCGCGCTTATACTATGTTTGTCATAGATTTAACATTCAAAGAGATATTTTAAAAAATTGCAATAAAAAATTCCGATACAAATAATTGCAAATGGAGAGCCCGTTTTGCCTGCTATACAATAATAATTATTTTTGCCGAATTAAAGATAAAATTACTTTAAAATGTAGTTAAACTATAGTTATGATTTAATATACATATACACATTTAATACACACATACAGATAGAATAAATAGATACATAGATATAGAGATAAAGAGATAGATAGATAGATACATAACGGAGAGAGAGAGAGAGAGAGAGAGAGAGAGAGAGAGAGAGAGAGAGAGAGAGAGAGAGAGAGAGAGAGAGAAAAACAATTTTAACAATGGTTACGAAATATTGTGGAACATCAAATAGATACAATATAGCTCTATGAAAATTGGAAAACTTTATTTATTACTAAAACTATATCCGCGCTATTCCATTCGCATACCACTGATGCGATATTCCACCAGAGAAACGGGGGTGCGATCAAATTAAGGCTGCAAAAAAATATATAACTTTGGATCCAAATGTCTCATTAACAACAAATATTGATGCTTATTATAAAAATCGCAAATAAATAATAAAACAGGGGTGGTCAGCTGTTTTTTAGATTCTCCACCCATGGATGGGTGGATCGGGTCATGGATGACCCACTGGGCGGTCGCCACTTTGAACTAGCCATACACAGAATAGCGTCAGATAATGGTTTTACGTCATGGACTCCCTTTTCTACTAAGGGCTAGGATGGTTGCCTTCTTGCGAAGGACTTGTTTTGGCAGATGTAATCGTTACCCTGAGTGCATGCCCTTGCTAACCTCAGACCGTGACGGGGCGCGAACCCTCGACCTGACGCCTCAGAGTCGCGGGCGCTACCGCTTGAGTCACGTTGTGAAAAGGAACAGGGCTGTAATTCCACAACTTACATTAATCTATTCATTTTCCCTCACTTCTGATTATGCGTTAAGAGTAATAATAACGTTGGTGTTTAATGACACTTTTGCCTCAGCTCCTGCGTAAGTGCTCCAGAGGAATCCACTTAAGCTGCATTTTAGACATTAACATACATTCATATTACTAATTGATTGTGAAAATAATTATCCTGAAAATAAACTTGTGTCAAACATTATTATTTTTCTTTTTTTTAACGTTTTGCCATATAGCGATTTTTTTCTAACTTTTATTTTTATTTCTTTATTTTGCATATATCCTTATAATGAATTTTCATACGCTAAAACCCCATGGGGATCGTGGTAGCTCAATAGTTGAGTGTGCGAGTCGGGATCGATCCAACCGCGGGGCGTCATGAAGGGTATGCAGTCTTCATCCCCAGCTGCAACATTCTCTGCGTCAATCCCCATTCAAATGGGGAGTAACTGTATCGCAAAACGGTATATTGAAATTCCTTATGTTGTATTGAGGTCTTCTTTTACAGACCTGCCATTCTTTTCCTCCCAAACCTTTGTCATTCACGGAAAACCGCACTCCTAGCCATTTATCTTCTCCCTTTCTCTTTCCACTGTACTTTCACTCCCTCTCTCTCCCCCTTTTCCCATATTTTCTATCCTTGTTTGAAACCAAAATAACCACCGTAACAAAAGAAATGGTCAACGTCACGCCCAGCCTACTCTCTCTCTCTCTGGCTTCGACCACACCTGTCCTAACCCCGAATTCACCCTTGCTGACACCCCTTCTCTCTCTCTCTCTCTCTCTCTCTCTCTCTCTCTCTCTCTCTCTCTCTCTCTCTCTCTCTCTCTCTCTCTCTCTCTCTCTTTATTTATTCAAATAACTGTACATGGGGACGTGCACATGGGTACTCCCAGTGATATTGCAGTTGTTGAACATTGTAATCTATATTTGGTTATGTATAAATCAAATATTAATAGAATTTGCAATTCATTTTAAATATCATAGCTAGTAATTAAGAATAAAATATAGTTTAATAATTGACTGATGGCAGAAGATCACTCTGCGATTATTAATTAAGAGTAACATATTATGGTTTACATGTATTAATAGCATAAACAAGTCCAGTAGGATGTGAGAAGGCAAGTGAAAACCGTAGATTCACTACCAGTTCCTGTTTTACGTCACGGACTTCCTTTTCTACCAAGGGCTAAGACGGTTGCCTTCTTACGAAGGACTTATCTTGGTAGATGTAATCGTTACCCTGAGTGCACGCCCTTGCTAACCTCAGACCGTAGATTCACAACCGATTTTGGAAATATTCTGAAGGTTGAGGAGGTCAGGGAAGCATAGCCATGCTACATTACACACTGTTCCGGTTTTAAGTTACGGACTCCCTTTTCTACCAAGGGCTAGGAAGGTTGCCTTCTTACGAAGGACTTGTTTTGGCAGATATCACGCTACATTACTCAGTACAACCACACATTAAGAAAAAAAACAGGATTATCATCTATTCTTATACTACGTCTGTATTTAATGCTGAAACTTACTATAAATCTTGTTTTCTCTGCTAAGAATACTGGTATGGAGTTGGTGAATCTCATATGGTATGATGGCCGAAAGTATTCTTGTTTGGCTCCATTACTAAAAGCGAAGTCTTGCACAGGAGCGTAATCCCATGACACAAGGCCATTAAGGGTTATTCCAATCTCTCTCTTTTGTTTATTTTGTGCGTGATATTTCTCCCCCCCTCCCTTTTTTCCCCTTAATTGGGTTGGGGGGAAGGACGTTGTTTGGGTACATGATGACATTGCATTATAAAATTGTTTATTCTTGAGAATCTCTACTTGTTGTTCCGGTTTTACGTCACGGACTCCCTTTTCTACTAAGGCCTAGGACGGTTGCCTTCTTTTGAAGAACTTGTTTTGGCAGATGTAATCGTTAACATAAGTGCATGCCCTTGCTAACCTCAGACCGTGACGGGGCGCGAACCCTCGACCTGACGCCTCAGAGTCGCGGACGCTACCACTTGAGCCACGGTGACTGCTTCTTGAGAATCTGTACTAATGTCTAGAAATTGTATTTTGTTAGTATGCATGTATGTATGTATGTGCGAATTATTAAAAAAAATAAAAAAAAAACATTTCATGTTTTGCAAAACTTGCATTATCTAATTAAGTAACAATGGCAAAGCGAGTATGAGGTCGCATTCACACCAAAATGGCACATCGCACGTGGCATGCCACGTGCGACATGCCACTATGGTGTGAAAGTAACCTGAGACACATCTTCGAAAGGCCTTTTCATAGACTCTCTTTTGAAGACTTGAGAAGTTCTGTGCTTCGTTTAAATAAATGAGGATCTCTTGAAGTTTCCAAGTTCAATGGCAGCGGCGATATGAAGTAACATTAAACCTTTAAGGTAACATATACTCAAGATAAAAACGTAGAGAAATGGGGGTCTTACAATCTTGGCAGAGATTAGAGAAACAGAATACGTGGGAGATAAAGCCAACGAGGCGCGCGCGCGAGAGAGAGAGAGAGTAATAATAATAATAATAATAATCCTTTATTCCAATGTACATTGGGTATTTAAATAAGATACATATATATTCCAGATAGACATCTGTGGTGTACGATATAGACATACTAAAACAAACAAATCATAAGGATGAGTGTACCATTAAAATTTACAAGTAAAATCTTCCTTTAAGAGCAACTTCTTAAGATTATATTTAAAAGTATGCACTGAACCAGCATTTTTTAGTTCTCTGGGAAGCTGATTATATAAATGAGGTCCACGAATGTTTATATCTCTTGAACCAATATCAGTTTTAGACCTTCGTACTAATAAATCTTCCCCTTGACGGGTAGTTAACCCGGTAACTGAGCTTACTGTAGAAAAATTATACAAGCAATCAGGAATATTGTTTCTTAGTATATTAAAAACAAAGGTACATATATCAAAAACATATTTATCTCTAATCTTTATCCATTCTAGATCTTTTAAAACAGGAGAGATGTGCTCGTATTTTCTTACATTGCCAACAGCCACTCGTGCTGCAAAGTTTTGTAACTTTTGTATTCTTTGTAATTGAGTCTTATTTGTACATCCCCAAACTTTGAGACAGTAATTAATTAAACTCATAGCTAAGGACTGGACAATTATTATACGAGTTGATGTTTCAAATGAGTCTTTTACCCTATTTAGATATATTAGAGTACCCATTACTTTTTTATAAATTTCATCTATATGCATTTCAAAATTCATGTAACGGTCAAAATAGACACCTAGGTTCTTTACCGAGTTCATTGGCTTAATGATATTACCGTTAAAATTTATATGAAGATTGTCATCAACTTCTGATAATAATTGTCTGGATCCGATAAGAATAGATTGGGTTTTAGTTTCATTAAGTAACAGACCATTTTTTAGAAAGTAACGTTTGGCCATATACAAAATTTCTTCTGCTCTACGAATAATATTTTCTAAATCATTAATTTCTCCTTCAATTAAGATTTGAGTATCGTCAGCATATTGAATGACATAACAGTTAGGTAAATATTTTACTAGATCGTTTACATATATTAGAAAAAGTATAGGTCCTAGGATCGATCCCTGAGGGACCCCAAACAATACCTTCTTGGAACTTGAAACTGTATCTTTTATTCTGACTGACTGGTAGCGGTTTTTTAAATAGTTCTCGAACCAGCTTGGGACAATGTTCATTTTTTTGCATTTTTCTAATAATATACTATGGTTTACACTATCAAAAGCTTTAGAAAGATCGAGTAGTAGTAGCAATGATATTTTCTTATTATCTATATTTTTGTATATTTCATCTGATATTTTCAATAAGGCAGTTTCAGTTGATAATTTTGGCCTGAAACCGTGTTGACTTTTTGCAATAAGTTTATTTTTTTCAAGAAACTCACTTAACTGATTTGCAACAATCTTTTCAAGTATCTTTGATAAAATTGGTAGTAAAGAGATTGGTCTATAGTTAGAGACGTCGTCAGGATTTCCATTTTTAAAACCAGGAATTACATGGGGATTTTTCCATAAATCTGGGTAGATATTGGTAACTATGGAAGTATTGATTATTACCGTCAGATAATAAGCTATTACAAATAATGAATCTCTAATAAAACGAAAACAAATTCCATCTGATCCATATGCATTAGAGTCTTTCAGATTTTTTATTACTAAGATTACTGTATTACAATCTACTGTAGTAGGGTTAAAGACATCAGTACTTCTATTGAATGCACAATGTTCTTCCATATTTACATTATTATTATTATTGCTACCGTCATCACTATTATCATTACCATTACTACCACCATCATTATTATTTACACCATTATCAACATTTCTATTATTATTACTACTACCGTCATCATTATTATTACCACCATTTCTATTATTGATTTCATTTATTATTTCTTTTTTTGTTTTTTCAAAGGTTTTTTTCCCCACTTCAGCGAAAAAATTATTGAACTCTTCTGCTTTAGCACTTACATCTACCTCATCGGGTATAATTGATATGTTACTACTTTTATTACAGTTATTGGAAAGCATGGTTTTAGCAATTTTCCATGTATCAGAGATATTGCCTTTAGCGTTTTGAAATTCATTTTTGTAATACTGTTTCTTACTGTTACTTAATAATGATTTTACTTGTTTCTTATGCTCTGTAAACTTTTCTCTTAAAGGGATATTATCTCTTTGTAGTTTTACTTCATTTTGTAGTTTGTCTCTTTCTTTCATAATGTTTTTTATGTCATCTGTTATCCAAGGAGCGGGGGGACGAAATATTTCTCTTGTCACGAGTGGTGCACATCGATCTATACATGATGATAAGACACTGGTTAAAATTCTTACTTGTTTGTTTATATTATCGGTATATAGAATTTCATTTAATTTATGTACTTCATTCATAAGTAAACTACAAAGTAATTCTTGTGAATAATTTCTTAAGCATCTGAATGTTTTAAAGATTGGTTGTCTCTTTGGTTTGCGAATATTTAGGGACGTTACAATTTCCTCGTGGTCTGCTATAGGGCTTGGCATTACGTCACACTTAGTTATCATATGTTTGGAGTTTGTTATTACTAGATCGATTTGGGAAACTGAAGTGGGAGTGATTCTAGTTGGTTTATTTATAATCTGTTCTAGATTTAAATTCTTAATAAGTCTACTCATTTTATTTTCTCTTTTTAGTTGATCATCATTAAAATCGCCATATATAAAAACTGGTTTGTTTTTTAAAATTATCTCCTTAAAAACGTCCAAAATATAGCTAAAGGAGGTTACCGAGGCTTTGGGGTGGCGGTACACGCAGCCTATGATAATAGAAGGAAACTTTTTATGTTGGACAGAGATCCATTTATCTTCCACTCCTTCGTGCTTCTCAGTTTCAAGATTTAGTTCAGTGGCCTTCAAATAATTTTTAACATATAAACATACACCTCCACCTCTACCACTGTCATAGCGATAAATATTATATGAAGGAATATTAATAAATGCATTATTAATTGACGGATACAGCCATGATTCGCTAATGCAAAGAACATCAATATTTTCTTGTACAAGCTTATGTTCAATTTCTAGTATATGGGATAACAGGGATTGTGCATTTATATGTACGACAGATAATCTATCATTATATTTACAAGTAACTTTCACATCGACAGCTGTAACAGCAACAGCAGGAGACGAGGTATTACCATGTTTCATTGGGGTGGTATCCATAGTCATAGTTGTAGTTTCGACTGTATGATTCTGCTGGGAATTCATCATTGTAGTGTGTTCTGGGGTTAGCCCATGGATCCTGGTGTCTGTACCTGCCGTTGGATGTGTAATGCTGGTTTGAGTACGTGCCGTGGTATGATCGGGCCTTCCCAAAGTTTGTATGCCTAGGTGAGTGTCTAGGGTTGTAAGAGCCATCACTCCAGGAGAAGTCTCTTGTGCTTGGACGGCGATAAGAGAGGTTTGTATCGTGTCTCTTTCTGTAGTCTCGCATATAGGGGATTGTTCCATTTGCTCTTTGCTGTTTATTTTGGTATGACCATTGTTTGCTCCCACGAAATGGCTGGACACTTGTGCCTGTAGGCCATTGATTCAGTTTGTAAGGCACATATTCAAATCCTTTCGATATCGTTATTGCGAAGGAAACCCAGTTTGGTGTGCGATAAAGCTCCTTAATCAAGACTTCTTCAGAAGGAATGCCTTGATTTGTACATTAATATTCTGTGGTTAACTGATTACAACGTACCTCAAATGGCCAAACAAACAAACAAACAAACATTTATTTCCATTTATAATAGCCAACAGAAGCAGTGTATAACAATAGCTAGTTAAAGGGTGTAGTGCTACACCCCCCAGTTAAGAAAAGGGGGTGTGATTGTCTGCAGGGTGTAATGCTAGACCCCCCCTCTTGGTCAAGAAATGAGGGTGTTATTGTCTGCAATATCACTGGGAGTGCCCATGTGTACATGTCCCCAAGTACAGTTATTTGAATGAAATTAAATCTCTGATGCCATGTTAGGTGAGGTTACTTAGGTTAATAAAACTGTAGTCACCGTGGCTCAAGCGGTAGCGTCCGCAACTTTGAGGCGTCAGGTCGAGGGTTCGCGACCCGTCACGGTCTGACATTAGCAAGGACATGCACTCAGGGTAAGAATTACACCTGCCAAAACAAGTCCTTCGCAAGTAGGCAACCGTCCTAGCCCTTGGTAGAAAAGGGAGTCCATGACGTAAAATCGGAACTTAGGTTAGTAAAACTAGAGAATGATCACCTAACGATAGTTTGTGTTGCATATTCTCCAGTTGATCCACATTCTGTCACCAGTACCACAAGAAACTCAATAGGAGAGTTAACATTTTTCTTACACATCTTTTCATTTTTCCATATTCTTTATTAGGACCAATATGACCGAAACTTTCAAAGTGACAGCGTAAAAAAAAAAAAGGAAATTTATGAGATGGAGGCCACTTGACGTAGTAGAAAACGATGGCCATTGGCCATCATCTAAGCTGGAAATCAATAGTTTATCTTCTTCCTTCACCAAAGTAAGAGGAATTTTGGTCAGAATGTATTAAATTTTTTTTTATTCTTTTCTTAGATCTATCAGTGAATCCTAACTCATTGTAGGTTGGCCCATGGCACCAACCGCCCGTTGCGATACTACAGCTGAAGTTGTATTAGAATTCCGTTTTTCTAATATTTTATGTATTATCCCTTTCTCTCATCCTTCCTTGAAATAGAAATAAAACAAAATAATAATAATAATAATAATAATAATAATAATAATAATAATAATAATAATAATAATTACTATTATTATTATTATTATTATTATTAGTGTTGTTATTATTATCATTATTATTATTATTATCATTATTATTATTATTATTATTATTATTATTATTATTATTATTATTATTATCACTAATTTTACATATATATTATTATCTACTTTTTCCTTGTATCATGTAAGATTATGTATTCATAACCAATGAAAAAAAAAGTTGTTAAATAATTATCATTACAACTGTGCTCAGAAAAGAAGCTTCAACTCATACATTTAGACCCAGAAGGGTGTCATACTCGAATAAGATGTGAGGCACTATTTCATAAATTCATTATTGGAATCCACAAGTTCTATATATATCATATCAATGTAAGTTTAAATGTACTCTAGGAATTTATGAAATTTATTACAGATATATAAGAAACCTTAGACGTGAACGGTGAGGTATGCACCACTTTAATGGAAATATGCCAATACTATATGTCCACTACTGAATATATGTAAGACATTTTTTAGACATGCCAGAACCCACCCACCCACACACACACACACACACACACACACACACACACACACACACACACACACACACACACACACACACACACATATATATATATATATATATATATATATATATATACACACACACACATATACAATGACAAATCGATAAGAGATCAAGTTGGAAAAGCACTCAGAAATTCTAGGAGAGGAGAATTATATTATTGAGACATTTTGACCCTGGTCCAGATTGGGTTAGCATCTACTGTTTCATGTCGTTACTGATTAAATTGGGCAATTTATTGGGGGAGAGGGTCCGATGATTTCCTATAGGTTTACTTGACTGCTCAGCCACTGCAAGGAGATCACTGGGCCACGTGGTTGGAGAGGGGGCTTAGGCCAAGGCTCTATGGTAAGTATATAGTCATTGTCCCTTGCCATTATCCCTGTAGTCCTACAGGTCGAGGGTTCGCGCCCCGTCACGGTCTGAGGTTAGCAAGGGCATGCACTCAAGGTAACGATTACATCTGCCAAAACAAGTCCTTTGCAAGAAGGCAACCGGCCTAGCCCTTGGTTGAAAAGGGAGTCCGTGACGTAAAACCGAAATATATATATATATATATATATATATATATATATATATATATATATATATATATATATATATATATAACGTTGTGGCTGCGTAGAGTAACTTTTCAGTTATAGATATGGAAAACAAAGAACACCCTTTGTCCACTTAACAACAAGGGCGCTTTTTGAATAATTAATGTCATGAATAACTATAATTAGGCCTATCTTTTCCCCCAAAGACTAATGAGCTAGGACGTAGGCCTACTGGTGACAGTTTCCATTCTGGCTACAGTAATCGGTAAAAATCATTAAGACTCTTTTTATCATTATCGCAGGTGTAGCGAAGAACTACATATTATCTTTACTTTTTAAGTACTTGAAATTATTATGTACCCAACTGAAGAATCTTCCCAACTGAGATCAAGTGAAGAATCCCTCCCCCGGTGCCCGGAGTAACAATTTCAGAGAGAAACTAGAGATAGGGAGTGTTGTGACATGTCAGATGAGAACTGAAGGGGTGTGTTAGGTTAGATTGGGTTAGGTTAGGTTAGGTTAGGTTTGGTTTGGTTAGGTTAGGTCTGTCTGTTTAGCTACCTTGGAATATATGGAGGGATGGATGAATTTCAATTACGAAATAAAGACCTAACCATACCTAAACAGACAGACAGTACTGAAGAATCTCCCCCTAACTCAGATCAACTGAAGAATCTCCCCCCTCGGAGGGTCTGGGGGGAGATTCTTCAGTTGATCCTAAATATAAATTGAAATATTTTACTAATATTTGATTTATACATGACAAAATATAGCCTGTAACTTTAACAATTGCAAATTAATGGAGTGTCTGTGTGCACATGTCAACATGTACAGTTATTTGTTTGTTTGTTTATTTCGGTTTTACGTCACGGTCACTCTTTTCTACTAAGGGCTAGGACGGTTGCCTTCTTGCGAAGGACTTGTTTTGGCAGACGTAATCGTTACCCTGAGTGCATGCCCTTGCTAACCTCAGACCGTGACGGGGCGCGAACCCTCGACCTGACGCCTCAAAGTCGAGGACGCTACCGCTTGAGCCACGGTGACCACCACCATGTACAGTTATTTGATTGATAAAAACAAAAGTTTCCCATTTGCAAATGTGTTGCTTCTTTGTGTACACAATACAGACGTGAAAGTTTGTGCCAAGGAAAATATTAATTTGATTACGTTTTAGTTTATCAGATGCGGAGATATCGCAAAAATAAATTGTTTTTTAGTGGGAAATATAACTAATCAAAGACAACTATTCCCCTCTGGACAAAATCAGATTAAGATGAATGGAATTAAAATGAAAAAAAGAAAAATAAGTAAGAGGGGCGAACATAAACAGAATATTTTCACACTATTTTTACCTGAATAGATATCAGATATGTATTTCTAATTCTGTCCAGATTATCCTTTGTACTCTTCTAGATGAAGCTGTACACATGGGTGTGTATGTGTGTGTATATATATATAAATATAAATAAATAAATAAATATATATATATATATATATATATATATATATATATATATATATATATATATATATATATATATATATATATATATGTGTGTGTGTGTGTGTGTGTGTGTGTGTGTGTGTGTGTGTGTGTGTGTGTGTGTGTGTGTGTGTGTGTGTGTGTGTATTTCTGTGGCATCAAGCCTTAATTCTCCAGCTACAATGAGTCTGTGTCCAAAGCCAAATGAGGACTATTAATGACACAAAACGCAAATAAGCGATATAGGAAACTTTTAGGAAACTAAACAAGAATTTGTGAATTTCGAAAACAAACATGCATTATTTTTTTCGGCGCAGAGTACACTTTAAATAACTTGTATATATAAAATAATTAGATGTGGTTTTGACTTTCGAGTCTAATATATTTTGCAAGTCATCGTGGCTCAAGCGGTAGCGTCCGCGACTCTGAGGCGTCAGGTCGAGGGTTCGCGCCCCGTTACGGTCTGAGGTTAGCAAGGGCATGCGCTCAGGGTAACATTTTGCACCATTACACGGTTCACGAAAACGAAATTGGATTATTATTATTATTATTATTAAGTCGAAATATGTCGTTCTTATAACCAATACATATTTTTAGTGTGATATATATATATATATATATATATATATATATATATATATATATATATATATATATATATATATATATATATGATTCATATATATATATATATATATATATATATATATATATATATATATATATGATTCATATATATATATATATATATATATATATATATATATATATATATATATGATTCATATATATATATATATATATATATATATATATATATATATATATATATATATATATATATATATATATATATATATATATATACTCAGTACATGACTGCGATATTTTGGCACTGGGGCAGGGGGTGTCAACTGCATTATTATTATTCACTGTAAGTGCTAGTAGTTTTATGTTATGGAGAGAGAGAGAGAGAGAGAGAGAGAGAGAGAGAGAGAGAGAGAGAGAGAGAGAGAGAGAGAGAGAGAGAGAGAGAGAGAGAGAGAGAGAGAGAGAGAGACTGCAGTATCCGGCTTGGGTGAGGGAGGCGAGAACAGTGAACTGCAGAGCCAAGGATACAGACTTTGACCAACTGTCAGCCAGGAGCCATTTTGCATCGACTGAATTTGGTGTACTTAAATTTTTTTTCATTTTTTCTTTTTAAGTTAAACTATATTAAAGATATTTAGGTACTCAGAACATACCTGAAAACAAAAATATCTGCGTAGTAGCTTTCACATCAAAGTGGCACGTCGCACGTGGCATGCCAGTTGAAAACGAACATCCGGAAATATATGAAGCCTTTCACACAGAGGTGGCGTGGCACATGGCACGTGTCACGCCACTTGTGTGAAAGGTTTCATATATTTACAAATGTTCGTTTTCAACTGGCGTGCCACGTGGTATGCCACGTGCGACATGCCATTTTGGTATGAAAGCGGCCTAAGAACACCATACCGATGCAATAAGTAGTTCATTCCAGACTTCCATGTCATGGCCAAACCGTCCAATACACAAGACAACTGCAGTGTTATTCTTCCCACGCTGTGGTCTTCCTTGAACTCTTCCCTTGTTATTTTTTTCTCTTCAGTCTTTTTCTTGCTAATGAAATATAGTCAGTTCCTACGAAATACAGTCAGTTCAGAGAAAATGTCTGAATTCGACATTCACATTCATAATAACTCGGAAAAATTTCTAGTATACGGAAAGTCTAAGAATACTTCGAGCTAACAAAATTAGTTTTATATGTTAGTATAAATTGAAATACTCCCTATGGAGGGGGCTAGAATACTTCTTCCGTGTTCCCCTGCGTGTCGTAAGAGTCGACTAAACGGCGCGGAGCGAGTGGACTGGAAATCCCCTCCTCTGCATTTTCTCTTCCTAAAGAGTCAGGGTATTTTGCTTTGACTCAACCACTCCCCTTATAAGGGGAAAAATGGCCCATGTATAAAGAATAGAATAGATATATCAAAGTGTTCCGGTTTTACGTCGCGGACTCCCTTTTCTACCAAGGGCTAGGACGGTTGCCTTCTTGCGAAGGACTTATTTTGGCAGATGTAATCGTTACCCTGAGTGCATGCCCTTGCTAGCCCCAGACGGTTAATATAAGCATGTAAATATATTCTGTGAAATTGTGAAAGAAAGATCTGTCATTTTAATTACACAGAAAGGAAGACGAATATTTAGGTAATATCAAGTTATGCACAGACAGATAATACCACAAAAATGCGGTGTGGGAAGGGAATGCGATCCCTGTTTGCTGCAGGTGTGCGAACGGATGCTAGCCACCGGAAGGAAAGTTTCCTTCATCTAAAAATGCTAGGAAAAGCAAGCCAGGGAAATGGCATGATTATTAAACACAGTGAACAGTACAGAATAAACATTAACTCAGGGTTATATAGGGTGTTCGTGACGTAAAAACCGAATCCGAAACCGAATCCGTATCCGAAACCGAATCCGAATCCGTTATAATTTTACTTGGTGGATGTAACGTTCGAGTACGCTTCGATGTAGCCGGTTTGTGCTATTGAGAATTAGTCTTTGAAGCAGTTCAACCACTGGAGGCACAAGCTACCCTGTTTCTCACTAGGAGGCTAGTAAAAGCAGCTACCCCATATGAATATGGGATAAACTCCTGATAGAAAAAAAGAGAACTAGTTTATGAGTATCGAAGAGGAGGTGGTCCTGCGCTCTTAACAGACACTTGTGATATAAATTCTATATATGGGCATTATGGCCGATCTGGTTTTAAAAAAAGGAGTGGAAACATGATTGGGGTGGATAGAGAGTGGAAACGCCAATGGGGGTAAAGTAGGGGGTTAGGCAGGAACACCTGGTTCCGTTGATCGAGAGTTGAATTTGAGTTGAACCACTCCCTACGTCTCTAGACCCCACCCGACCATCCATCCTACCAGAAAGCTTCGGACATGCCACGCTGAGGGTCCTGACTTTTCTGGTTCATTTTTTTTTTTATCTTGTTTCCTCGTTATCCTTTATCCTTGACTAACTACTTCTATTCATTTTTATTTTGAATAATCTACTCTACACTCTACCACTACTAACTTCACTCAAATATTTTTTTTTAACCGATTTTTTTCCTCTTTCTGGGTATATATCCAAATATATTTATTTTTCCCCTTATATTAATTAACTTATCTCTATTCGTGACACGTGTTCATGTATGAAACAACATTTATATTTTGTGAAAGAATAGCCCTTGTCAAATGAAATTTTGTTTGTTTGTTTGTTGTTTCTGTTCCAATTCCTTCTTTCATTCAAATTTTGGAATCACCCACTGTCTATTCCAAGAGAATAGGAATAAAATGAAAATATTCTGTTTTTCTGGTTCATTTTTACATGCATACAATTTTCCTCATTATTGTAATAATGATAATTTATCTCATTTTCTTATCAAGTCATTGAACCCCGAGAGTATTTTCAATTACATGAAGAAAAAAAAAGAATGATTTCTCTCTCTCTCTCTCTCTCTCTCTCTCTCTCTCTCTCTCTCTATATATATATATATATATATATATATATATATATATATATATATATATGTGTGTGTGTGTGTGTGTGTGTGTGTGTATGTATGTATGTATGTATGTATGTATGTATGTATGTATGTATGTATGCATGTACGTATGTATAGACAGTATTGAAGAGGAAGTAAAGTGCTTGCAGCAAAAATATATTGATGTGGGTGTGGCTTTGACTGCGGCAACATCTCCAATGTGGGCAAGAGAGAGAGAGAGAGAGAGAGCTCATGACTGAAATATATGAGAAGAAAATTCTTTTTGTCATGGAAATATTGACGGTTCTGTACTTAGCAGTTTTATGGGGGGGGGGGAATTACGGCATGGTGAAAATCAGTTGTTTTCATTTTTCAAGAATCTCAAATGATGAAATCACGAAATAAAACGTTTATGAAGATTAGAAAATGTTCTCCGTGGGTCAGGCGGTAGCGTTCGCGACGTTGAGGCGTTAGGTCGAGGGCTCGCCCCCATGGTCTGAGGTTAGCAAGGGCATGCACTTAGGGCTAGGACGGTTGCCTGCTTGCCAAGGACAAGTCCTTCGCAAGAAGGCGACCGTCCTAGCCCTTGGTAAAAAAGGAGCTCGTGATGTAGAACACGCTTTATGAATATTAGAAGACGTTATTTCAAAGTCGTGTCCGTGGCAAAATGGTCGTGTCCGCGACTCTGAGGCGTCAGGTCGAGGGTTCGCGCCCCACCACGGTCTGAGGTTAGCAAGGGCATGCACTTAGGGTAACGAAGACAGCTGCCAAAACAAGTCCTTCGCAAGAAGGCGACCGTCCTAGTCCTTGGTAGAAAAAGGGAGTTCGTGACGTAAAACACGCTTTATGAATATTAGAAAACGTTATTTCAAGATCGAGACAGATTTTTACAAAAATAACCAGAAGCCATTTGTATTTCATATATAATGGGATGTTTTTCTTCAGGACTTGACG
>JAXCGZ010000142.1:127500-130297 GCA_037179515.1 Halocaridina rubra
CTTCGTAAGAAGGCAACCGTCCTAGCCCTTAGTAGAAAAGGGAGTTCATGACGTAAAATCGAATCCATTCGGATATAATGTGTATTTATCTAGATGGTCATCTTATGCTTTAGCCATCAAGAAAAGAGATTTAAAATTTTCTATCGTTTTTCTATCTACCTTGGCTGTCTCCCCCAATTGGGCGGTAGCTGACATAAAAAAAAAAAGAAACAATAAGGGGATTACTTTGCTCTATGGACAATGACGAGGGAGCTACCGACCGTTCAGATGGCGTTTGGTTTCACTTAAAAAGTAAGAAATTATTTTAAAATTCCCCTTAAGGGCGGTTTACACAGTCAAACGGTTCGTCGAACGCGGTTCGACAGACAAGTGTTTTAAGTAATGTTCGAACGTGTGAACGGGGTATTTGGTTGTCGAACACGTATGTCGAACGTATTCGACAACCAAATACCCCGTTCACACGTTCGAACATCACTTCAAACACGTGTTCGACAACCAAATACCCCGTTCACACGATCGAACATCACTTCAAACACTTGTCTGTCGAACCGCGTTCGACGAACCGTTTGACCGTGTAAACCCCCCTTTACCCCCCATGCATTTCACAACCCTTATACTGGTCGTAGGAATCGAGCCTGGCCCGGAGTTGGACTTGCTGTCACTTTCTCCCGTCGCTATCGTTTACACTGGTCAAGTCATTGAGGGGGGGGGGGTCTGTGATTTCATATAGGTCTACCTGATTATTCAACCATCTAGAGATCACTGGGTCCACGTGGTTGTAGAGAGGGATTAGGCCCCGGTTACATGGAAGGTGCAGAGGCTAGTTCTGTGCTATTTGCTGTCACTTTCTCGCATCGCTATCGTCTACACTGGTCAATTCATTAAGGGGGGTCTGTGATTTCATATAGGTCTACCTGATTATTCAACCTTCTGGAGATCACTGGGTCCATGTGATTGGAGAGAGGGCTTAGGCCCCGGTTACATGGAAGGTGCAGAGTCTAGTTCTGTGCTATAACCGTCCTTGTTTCTGCTGTTGGCATATAAGGAGACCGCCGTAATGGTAAAGTGCTCGATTCGGAAGGTAACAGACCCATGTTCGATACCGCAGCGGTGCGTTAGGAAGGATATTCAGCCTTAATGCTCCGCTTTCAATCCGTCTGTGTTCACTCCAAAATGGGGAATCATAGATATATATTAAAAAAAAAAAAGTTTTTAAAATGTGACTATGTTATTCTTCCTATTCTGGGATGAAATGAATTTACGCCGAAAAACAATGAAGCGAGAATATAAAAAGATAAAAGGTTGAACTCTGAAGGTTAAATAACATTGGCTGATATAGCAATTCGTGGCAATTAAGAACGAGAGAGAGAGAGAGAGAGAGAGAGAGAGAGAGAGAGAGAGAGAGAGAGAGAGAGAGAGAGAGAGAGAGAGAGAGAGAGAGATAATTGATTCTGCTGGCGAATGGTGATCGAGATAAGGAAATGTCGAGGGTTTTGGAAGCAAAAGAGAAGTTGAAGCAGCAGCTGTGGAAATGAATTTATATTATGGAAATGAAGACCTCATAGATGGAACAAATAAAACAATTAATTGTAAACAAAACAAAACAAAAAAAACTCAAATATGAAATTTTTGTAGATTGATATTTACAAAATATTGAGGAAGAAAAAAAAAAATAAAAAAAAAATAAAAAAAAAAAAAAAAAAATATATATATATATATATATATATATATATATATATATATATATATATATATATATATATATATATATATATATAAAACGGAACAATATTATAGCTTTCGATAAAAGGCAATAAAAATCAGTTATAGAGAAAGTTGGTTAGAAGAAATGATTACTGAATAGTTCCGGTTTTACGTCACGGACTCCCTTTTCAAACCAAGGGCTAGGACGGTTACCTTCTTGCGAAGGATTTGTTTTGGCAGATGTAATCGTTACCCTGAGTGCATGCCCTGGCTAACCACAGACAGTGACGGGGCGCGAACCCTCGACCTGACGCCCCCAAATAACACCCATGTGATAAACGGATTTCACCATTTTAGCTGATTTTCTATATATAATCCAACTTCTGGGGGAGCAAGAAAGTCCATTTCGGTGCCGGTTCCAAGCCTGGATCAGTGGCGAGGGTTGGATTGGTGTCAAGAAGGGAATCCAGGGGTAAAATTATGAGCAACAATCAATACAGGTCTCAAAGAGGTTAGTGAGAAACAACAACCCTATATGAATATCAAAAAAGCTGCTAATGGAGAAACCCTCTTAAATAATAATAATAATAATAATAATAATAATAATAATAATAATAATAATAATAATAATAATAATAATAACAATTATAATAATAATAATAATAATAATAATAATAATAATAATAATAATCATAACAATAATAATAATAATAATATAATAATAATAATAATAATAATAATAATAATAATATACTAATAATAATAATAATAATAATAACAATAATAATAATAATAATAATATAATAATAATAATAATAATAATAATAATAATAATAATGATTTTTCTCCACGTATGAACCAGTCATAATATTATTCTTTTCTAAAAATATTTTCTCTACACCCATGAACCAGTCATAATATTATTCTTTTGCAAATGTAACGATGCATATTGAAACATAACATGAGCACGTGAACGAAAGTAACTGGACATGAGTTTTATATAGCAAATTCCAGCAAAACAAAGCCCAGAACACATGTTCATTTCTGTCATCCTCAGCTGCGGCATGAACAAGCCGAGAGACCAAATCTCGGG
>JAXCGZ010000143.1:0-7500 GCA_037179515.1 Halocaridina rubra
GGAGGTACTGGAAGCACGTCCTCACTGGATGAACCCAGGAACTAAGGCTCGGTACTGGGTCCTCTATTATTCATCGTATATCTAAATGATCTGGATTCGGATATCAGTAGTAACCTAAGTAAATTCGCAGACGACACTAAAATAGGTAGAACTATAAATGGAAAAGAAGACATTCATGCTTTACAGGAAGATCTAAATACATTATCTGAATGGTCGGACAAATGGCAAATGGAATTTAATGTTGAAAAATGTAAAGTAGTTAAAATGGGTACTATAAAAGACAATACTAGTTATAAGCTAAATAACCATGAAATCATGAGTTCTCAGTGTGAAAGGGATTTGGGAGTTCTTGTGAGTAGTAGTCTTAAGCCAAGAGAGCAATGCACAGCAGTCAGAAATAAAGCAAACAGAATTTTAGGATTTATCTCAAGAAGCGTCAGCAATAGGACGGAAAAAGTTATTTTGCAGCTCTATCTTGCATTAGTTAGGCCCCATTTAGATTATGCTGTGCAATTCTGGTCACCATATTATAGAATGGAAATTGAATCCTTGGAGAGAGTGCAACGAAGAATGACCAAGATGATACACAATATCAGAAATCTACCATATGAGGACAGATTAAAAAAACTTAATCTACATTCTCTAGAGAGGCGAAGAGTTAGGGGGGATATGATTGAAGTGTATAAATGGTTTAAAGGGATTAACAAGGGAGATATTAATAAAGTTTTAAAAATTCATGATAAAACCAGAACTCGTAATAATGGATTTAAGCTTGATAAATTTAGGTTCAGAAGGGAAATTGGTAAAAATTGGTTTGGTAATAGAGTAGCTGATGCATGGAACAAGCTTCCTAGTAGGATAGTAAATGCCAATACCTTAGACACCTTCAAATATAGATTAGATAGACATATGACAGAGGTAGGGTGGGTATGAATAGGTTAGTGCTTATTAGAAAAATCATAAAAAGAAAAACAGAATAAATAAGTAGAGTAGAATAGAATAGGTTAGACATGCTGAAAATACAATTCAAAAATGGAGCTGCCTCGTGTGTGCCAGTAGGCATGTTGCAGTGTCCTCTATTCTTATGATCTTTTGTTATTTTTTTCTGTGTGTTGTTTCGCTTATGGGCTTCCTTACCAGTTAGTACTGTATGCTAACAGCTGTTGCTTACTTATTATTATTATTATTATTAATATTATTATTATTATTATTATTATTATTATTATTATTATTATTATTATTATTATTATTATTATTATTATTATTATTATTATTATTATTATTATTATTATTATTATTAGTTATTATTATTATTATTATTATTATTATTATTATATATATATATATATATATATATATATATATATATATATATATATATATATATATATATATATATATATATATATATATATATATATATATATATATATATATATATATATATATATATATATATATATATATATATATATATATATATATATATATATATATATATATATATATATATATATATATATATATATATATATATATATATATATATATATATATATATATATATATATATATATATATATACATACATACATACATACATACATACATACATACATACATACATACATACATACATACATACATACATACATACATACATACATACATACATACATACATACATACATACATACATACATATATATATATATATATATATATATATATATATATATATATACATACATACATACATACATACATACATACATACATACATACATACATACATACATACATACATACATACATACATACATACATACATACATACATACATACATACATACATACATACATACATACATACATGCATACATACATACATACATACATACATACATACATACATATATATATATATATATATATATATATATATATATATATATATATATATATATATATATATATATATATACATATACATATACATATACATATACATATATATATATATATATATATATATATATATATATATATATATATATATATATATATATATATATATATATATATATATATATATATATAAGAACATAAGAACATAAGAATAGGGGACACTGCAACATGCCTACTGGCACACACGAGGCAGCTCCATTTTTGAATGGTATTTTCAGCACATCAAACCTTTTCTATTCTACTCTACTTATTTATTTTATTTTTCTTTTTATGATTTTTCTAATAAGCACTAACCTATTCATACCCACCCTACCTCTGTCATATGTCTATCTAATCTACATTTGAAGGTGTCTAAGGTATTGACATTTACTATCCTACTTGGAAGCCTGTTCCATGCATCAGCTACTCTATTACCAAACCAATTTTTACCAATTTCCCTTCTGAACCTAAATTTATCAAGTTTAAATCCATTATTACGAGTTCTGGTTTGATCAGGAATTTTTAAAACTTTATTAATATCTCCCTTGTTAATCCCTTTAAACCATTTATACACTTCAATCATATCCCCCCTAACTCTTCGCCTCTCTAGAGAATGTAGATTAAGTTTTTTTAATCTGTCCTCATATGGTAGATTTCTGATATTGTGTATCATCTTGGTCATTCTTCGCTGCACTCTCTCCAAGGATTCAATTTCCATTCTATAATAGGGTGACCAGAAGTGCACAGCATAATCTAAATGGGGCCTAACTAATGCAAGATAGTGCTGCAAAATAACTTTTTCCGTCCTATTGCTAACGCTTCTTGAGATAAATCCTAAAATTCTGTTTGCTTTATTTCTGACTGCTGTGCATTGCTCTCTTGGCTTAAGACTACTACTCACAAGAACTCCCAAATCCCTCTCACACTGAGAACTCATGATTTCATGGTTATTTAGCTTATAACTAGTAAGGTTTCTGAATTTAGATTTGTCTTAATTCCAGACTTAATGCAGCTTCTGAGGTTATCTTTAATATACATAATTACCCCTCCCCCTCTTTTATCTGCACTACGATCAGCATTATAAAGTTTATATCCTGTAATTATGTACTCAGCTTTAAGGTGTTTGCTTTCTAATTTCACTAATGCATATTATATCCGGTCTCTCACTACATACTATGGCTCTCAGTTCTTCTATCTTGTTACCTAAACTACGGCTATTTGTATAATATACTTTTAAACTTTCTCTAGCTTCACCCTTCTTGTGGCTATTCTTTTTGTTAAAATTTGTTCTATGTAACAAATGGTTCTTATCCTTAGACTCCCAGTTATTTGACCCACTATTTACTGAACCCTTACTGACTAATTTCTCTGCACAAGTATTAATCATTTCATTATTTGTGTCTAACAAAACCCCCCTACCTCTCTGTCTATCATACCAGCCAATACCGAGACACCTGAATTAGAAAGATGCACTCCATCCCTTGCATACATATGCTTACGACTAGTGAAGTGATCCCACCCGTCTATAAAACCTATATTATTCTCCCGACAGAAGACTTTCATCCTAGTATTTAGTGTCGTCTGCGAATTTACTTAGGTTACTACTGATATCCGAATCCAGATCATTTAGATATATGATGAATAGTAGGGACCCAGTACCGAGCCTTGTGGTACCCCGCTAGTAACCGAGCCCCACTCTGATTTCTCTCCATTTATGCAAACCCTCTGTTTTCTGTCTTTTAACCATTGTTTGATCCATCTGAGAACAGCTCCTCCTATACCATGAGCTTCCAGCTTTTTAACAAATCTTTTGTGAGGAACTCTATCAAAAGCTTTGCTAAAATCTAGATATATTGTATCATATTCTTTGCCACAATCTACTGCCTCGTAAACTTCTGAATAAAAAGACAGTAAGTTTGTAAGACACGAAAAACCCTTAAGAAACCCGTGTTGTGAAAGTCTTATCAGTCTGTGTAATTCTAGATGTGCCCTTATTTTATTTGCAATTGTGATAATCCTTGGCATGTGGTACTCAATTTTTGGGTAATCTGCTACCTGCGACCTGACCTGCTGGATTAACTACCCACATCTGTACCCCAGAAATCCCTTCCCATACCTCATTAGATAATTTAGTTTTTAAGCCCTCAAAATCTCCTACTCTAAAGTTTGGAACAATATTTTTTTTTTCCTTTCTAGTTTCCTTGAAAATTATGTTAAATCTAATGGAATCATGGTCACTGTTGCCCAATGGTTCACCAACTTCTAAATTTGTAACCATATTCTCTCTATTACTAAGAACTAAATCTAGTATATTCACCCCCCGTGTTGCTTCTTCTACTACTTCCAAAAACTCCTTAGAGCTACTATCACCTGTTATGGTTTCCCAGTTAATATTTCTAAAATTAAAATCGCCTACAATGCAAACTCTACCCCCCCTACCTCTCTGTCTATCATACCAGCCAATACCGAGACACCTGAATTAGAAAGATGCACTCCATCCCTTGCATACATATGCTTACGACTAGTGAAGTGATCGCACCCGTCTATAAAACCTATATATATATATATATATATATATATATATATATATATATATATATATATATATATATATATATATATATATATATATATATATATATATATATATATATATGTATATATATATATATATATATATATATATATATATATATATATATATATATATATATATATACATATATACATATATATATATATATATATATATATATATATATATATATATATATATATATATATATATATATATATATATATATATATATATATATATATATATATATATATATATATATATATATATATATATATATATATATATATATATATATATATATATATATATATATATATATATATATATATATATATATATATATATATATATATATATATATATATATATATATATATATATATATATATATTCATACTTCATAATCTGATGATATGTGGTAATATACACAGAATATGCTAATTTTGCCACAAATATTAAAAATGGCACTTGAGTGAGAGGGTGTGCCACATAAAGATTGTGTTATTCAACATGTTCACTTTCCAGCTGTTACTTTTACACCTACCATCTTTATCAGTAATATAGCTTGTCATTATTTCGGACAGAATGATCAGAGCTACGAAATAGAGATTTTTTTTTTATAAATCTGGTATCTAAATATTTTACCCAATTAAATCCTGAATATTCTACCCCAGGGTATAAATGATAGAATTAAGAATTCTAAGCAGTATTCCAGTTCTCTGTAAGCTCCCATATTTTGCTTAAAATGTGAAATGATTGTATGGACGAGGACGTCATGTCATTTCTAAGCAGTTCAAAGCTTGCCAAGAGAAGTCGAGAGAGAAAGAGAGAGAGAGAGATATAAAGCTCGTAACCTGCTGTGATGGAGACTTACAGCCTGGATTCTCTTGTCATTATCACCTGTTTATTTGCATCGCGATTCTCACCAGTGCATTCAGACGAGGATTTAAGAGAAAACTTAAGAAATAATAATATTAAACAGATATATATGCATACCAGGAGAATATTTTAATGATTATCTATTTTTGTTTTTCAATTAATAGACTATCTTTAAAAATGTACTACCGTAGTGACTTTAAGATCACACACACACACGAAGAAATAAACTTGGCTATAGAAAGTGAGTTCAAGGAATTTCTTGTTGCTCGCATAAATACTGGGTCAGAGAGCATTATAATAACTGTTGTATACAACCCACCAAGGAACCAAAATAGGCTTGAAGTTTATGAGGAAAGTCATATAGGTACTATTGAAGTCATAAACTCAGTTGTTAACATGGCACGAGAAAAAAAATGTAGGATTTTGATTATGGGAGACTTTAATCATAAAGAGATAGATTGGATAAATCTTGACCCACACAGTGGTGAGGACTCATTCGGGGCAAGATTCCTAGATTGCGTACAAGAGAATTTCCTACACCAACATGTAATGGAACCAACAAGGGCCAGGGGTGGGGATGAGCCATCACTACTTGATCTAGTGTTCACAGATAATGTGTTGGATATTGAAAAAAATTGAGTATGAACCACCAATTGGAAAGAGTGACCACTGTGTGTTGTTGATGGAGTATATCATTGAAGATATTCTTCCTGAGAGAAGAGGCACTGAGGACATGAGGAGGAACTATCCGAAAGGAGATTACATCAAAATGAATGAGCTTTTTGTAGTTATTGACTGGAGAACCTTATTTTACAACAAATCTGTACAAGAAATGTATGACATCTTTTGTGAGAAATATGGGAAGATAGTAGATTGCTGCATACCTGTCACCAAATTAGGTGTAATTCATGCCAGAGAGAAATGGTTCGATAATGGGTGTAAAAGAGCTAAGGAGTGGAGAGACAAATGATGGAAAAGGTATAGGAGGAGAAAAAACATAAATGCCTGGCAAACCTACAAAAGAGCAAGAAATGACTACCTAAGTAAAAGGAGAGAGGCAGAGAGAGATTATGAGAGGGACATCACCAGGAAGGCTAAAGAAAATCCCAAGCTTTTCCACAGCTTTATCAGAGGAAAACTGAAGGTAAAAGAACAGGTTTTAAGGCTAAAGAGAGCGGATGGAAGCATCACTGAGATGGATGAAGAGATCTGCAAAGAATTGAACAAGGAGTTTCAGTCAGTATTTACAGTAGAAAATACCCCACCCCCTCAGATTGCAGTGATAGAAGCTCAAGGGCCGGTATTAGAGAACATCAACCTTACAGCCACAGAGGTATGCAAAGCGCTGATGGATTTAGATGTTGATAAAGCTACAGATCCCGATGACATATCCCCCCATGTGCTTAAAAAATGCGCAAACACCATATCAGTGGCACTAAGTATCATATTTAAGGAGTCACTGGAGTCGGGGGAGATTCCAAGCTGCTGGAAACAAGCAAATGTGATACCTATCTTCAAAAAGGGAAGGAGGGATACGGCTCTGAACTATAGACCTGTTTCCTTGACCAGCATAGTTTGCAAAGTTATGGAGAAACTACTAAGGAAACATATCTCTCTTCACTTGGAATCCTTCAGCTTTTTGTCAGTGAGGCAACATGGCTTCAGAGAAGGAAGATCAACAGTAACAAACTTATTAGAATTTTATGATGAGGTAAGCCAAATCTTACAGGAAAGAGAGGGCTGGGCAGATTGCATATTCCTAGACTTCCAGAAAGCGTTTGACACTGTTCCACATGGGAGACTTATTAGGAAGCTGCAATCAATGGCTAGAATAGGTGGAAATGTTTTGGAATGGATAAAAACTTACTTAGAAGGAAGGGAACAGAGGGTTAGAGTAAGACACTCAGTGTCTGAATGGAGAAGAGTTAGTAGTGGAGTTCCACAGGGTTCAGTTTTAGGGCCACTTTTGTTCCTTGTATATGTAAATGACCTACCAGAGTCTGTAAATTCATTCATGAATATGTTTGCAGATGATGCAAAGATTGTGATGAAAGTAAAAAACGAGAACAATGGTAGAGAACTTCAGGAGGATC
>JAXCGZ010000143.1:32500-45000 GCA_037179515.1 Halocaridina rubra
ATGACCATGATTAAGTAAGATAGGACAGGAGATCACCAGTGCATCTTGCCTTGCGAAAGCCGTACAGGTGATCAAAGATAAAATAAGTTAGATTTAAGATATTTCAAGAAGTGAGAATTGAGTAAAGTTTTGAATACTCTAGTGATAGCTTACATTAGGGCAATAGAACGGTAATTGAAAGAAATAGAATGGTCATTCTTCTTAGGAACAGGTTGAACCAGAGCATGCCTTTAAGAAAAAGGATAGATACTGTTTGAGAAAATGATGCGAAAAAGATAGCAAACCACGGGAGCCAGTTCATCTGCAAACTCCTTCAGGAATCTTTCAGGAATACCATCAGTTCTGAATGCCTTGTTTATCTTTAAAGAGCGAAGAACTTTGTGTGAAGAAAGAATAAGGGAGGGCATAGGGTTAGAGAGGGGTAAAGAACGAGGGATAGGTGTGCTTGAATTGTTTACGGAAGAGTTGGCAGAAAAATGAGAATCAAAGTGAGTGACTTTGTCAGTGGGAGAGCAAGCTATAGATCCATTACGATGAATGAGAGATGGAAGCTTAAGTTACTGTAGTTATTGGAGAGGTTTTTGGTTAATGAACCAGAAACATTTATTAGTGAGATAAGAATTAAGGTCAAGAAGTTTCCTTCTTAAAAAGGAAGCTTGAGAAATTCGAATCTGAGTAGTACAGCGACTCCTAGCTGTAATAAAAGCAGAGCGAGTTAAATCAGGAGAGGCTTGGTATGATCAGTATAATCCGATCCCTGGCCTGAATAGTTATGGAGCAGGCACGTTCACTCTAAGGATTAAGTGGAAAAAAGCCTTCATAGAGTAGGGAATGAATACTCCCTACCTGCAGTTATGATCTCTGAAACTTTTAGGGCTACCTGATTAGGGTTGCAGGTCTGAAAGTTGTAGTCATCCCTTAGGAAGTCAAAGAGAGAGTTACGCAAATTGTTGCGTTGAGTATGCTCAAAGTGCCAAACGCGGTGCTGAGTAGGAGGAATCGATAGAGGGGGAGCAAAAGAAGAGACTGAGATCAAAGAGTGGTCAGATTTACCAAGAGGAGAAAACACAAAATAAGAGTAGGTAGAGGGATCAGAGGTAAACAATAGGTCAAGAGTATTAGCTGCATGTTTGTAGCGATCAGGAACACGAGTAGGATATTTGAAAACCTGCTCCAAATTGTGAGTAATAGAAAAAGTAAAGGCCTCACTTCCTCCCACATCAGTGTGAGAAGAATGAAGCCACTCATTGTGTTGTAAAATGAAGTTTCCTATACAGAGAACTTCAATATGGGTGTGTCAAGATAGCAAGAACTCATGGCAAGAGAATTAAGAGCTTTAGCCAGAAAACATCAAAGATAGAAGATTCAAGTGCCATGAGCCTCGCAATACGAGTGTTAGTATTGCAGTAGGCACAGACCCCACCTTTGGAATGGAAGCAAAATTACGGGTTATAGTGAGAGATTTGGAATGTGTCAGGGGAAGCATGGTTAGACAGTTGGGTTTCAGAGAGAAGGTGGAGGTTAGGGAAGGATGTACCCAAGTAATGTTCAACTTAATAAATTGATGTTCAGACCACGAATGTTAGAAAAGTGAAGAGTGAAAGAAGATCTATCAGGAGGTGCAAGGATAAGGGCAAAACCATTACGACCACCAAGTGTGTGTACCCTCACGCCAATAGTGGAATCAACAAGATCCCCGGAGATTCTTTGCATGCCTCTCTATTGGGTGCTTGGGGCCATAAGCTGTGGGCCTTTCAAAATTTTACGAAATATGAGGAAAAAGAGAGTAAAATAAGAGATGGGGAGTGTTGTGACCTGTCAAATGTAAGGGGATAGTATGAGATGTGTTATGAATATGCCAGAATTTTTGGAGTAGATATAAGATAGGGAAAGAATAGTGCCTGGAGTAATACTCATCCTGTAACTGTTTGGGACAGTCCTAGTTAATTCCAAAAAACTTCAGTTCTAGTATATCAAATGGCGGCTGGTGCCATTGCCAACCAACTAGCCACACACACACACACACACACATCGCGCATTCAGTGACACACGGAACTGCTCCTCTTAAATTTTTACTTGTGTTTCGAGTGACTAAGTGCTTAGTGGAAAACTTTACCATAATTTCCCTAAATCTGAAATCCTGCAGAGTATTGTGAGTACAAAACTTATATTTGTTGTATGACGAGACTGTCCAAAATATTAAAGGAAAAAAAAATTAGAACATTTTCGTGAGGGGAGAGAGAAGCTGCCGTCCAGTTCTGCCTTGAAGGAAATTTAGAAGAGTTGCCAGAAGTGAAGCCATCACATCACATTACCTAATTTTTTGTGTAAACTGGGGAAAGCTCTTAAGCCATTTACCTGATCCTGTGGTTCCATATATTGTTAAAATCAGTATCCTTCCCATTTATATTAACTTGTTAGTTAGTTTGATACACGAAATAATTGAATAATTAAAAAAAAATATATCCACCTGTCAACAGTACTGAGTTAAGTTGCCAAGTAGTACAGCTGTCTTATTTTCTTCATTTTTTTTTTGCTTTTCCTTTAGCTTTCTCTTTTACTATTTTTTTTATTTTGTATATATATTGAGTTAAATGTAAAGTCTAATCCTGTGATAACATATCTTGGTTAGCAAGTGAGTTTATCAGTTAGGAAGAATATATAGCAGAAACAGGTGGGTGCCACCTTAGACACAGGTTCAAATTTTTCCTTCAGGTTTGACTTTTGTTTTGTTGCATTTTTTTTTCTTTTTCTTTTTATCCTTACCATGGTCAAGTTTTTAAGTTAAGATGTGTGTTACCAGAAAAGAGATAAACTGAGTCATTAAATAGCACTTATATGGAGATATAAAAATTCTGTGTGAAGCTTAATTAAAAGTTTTTCTCTTTTTTTCCTTTTTCTCGTCTTCTTTCTATATTCTGTGAGAGGGAGAACATAAAAAAAATGACGCCATCTCTGTCCCAAACCTCTCCCATCCATGGGTCGGTAGGAGGGGTAGCCATTAGGAGACTTAAACAGAAAATCAAGAATTTAGAGGAAATGGTTATAAGCCTTGATGATAAAACTCGGAATATGGATGGAGAAATGAAAGAGAATGAAAAACTCAGAGAGCAAATAAGATCTTTGGAGGAAGCAAATAAAGCACAAGGGCAGGAGAGAAAGGAACTAGAAAAAAGAATAAAGAAGCTGGAAGGGGAAAAGAGTCAACTAGAATCTAGAATTTCTAAACAAGAAGATAAAAACAAACAGCTGAATGACAACCTAAAGGAATTAGATGTTAGTTCACTGCTCTCTTCTGAGAGAGACGAGATTGCTGCTTGGAATGTCCAGATTAAGGAAAACATTGAACAGTTCAGAAAAGAGTTCCAGGAGCTGAATATGGAAAATGATGCCATGAAAACTTTTTTTGCTGATGCACAAAAGGGGAATGTGGCAGTAAAAGAGGCTGTAAAGGTGGTGGCACTGGAAAACATACAAACAGTTGACTATAAAGAGACAGTAATCAAAAAAATGAAAGACGTTGTGATGGAAAGGGCAAACCCACTCATCAGACAGGCACTTGATAAGGAGAAGAGAGTGGTAATCTCAGGCATAAGCAAATCCCAGGAGCCAACATGGCAGGGGAGACTTGAAGAAAATAAAGCTAGGGTTGTAGACCTGATAAGAAAGCTTGGAGTAGTATGTGGTCCTGAGGATATTGTAAACATACACCAACTAGGTAAATATTCGAGGGAAGGAAAGCAGAGACCAACAAAAGTAACCTTTGAGAGAGGGGAAACATGTAGGGAAATATTGTTGAGAATAAAAAGTATAAAAGACCTTCAAGAATTCAAAGAAGTGTTCATTAGACAATACAGAACCCAGGAAGAGATGGGAAAGATCAAAAGCTTTTTGCAAGAGGCAAGAAGGTTAAATGATGAAAGAAATGAAGAAGAGAAGAAAAATTTTCATTACAGAGTTCTTCCAGACAAAGGGGAGATAAAGAAGATAATGACAGAAGATCAGGGGATGGGGCCTCATTAAGAGGCACATGGACAAGGAAATGTTCAGAAATATTTATGTAACCTATGTGAGGCCAAAACTCGAATATGCAGCCCCATTTTGGAATCCGCACTTGAAAAAGCACATAGCTAAGCTTGAAAAAGTTCAAAGACATGCCACGAAACTGGTGCCAGAAATACGCAATCTCGGTTATGATGAGAGGCTGAGGGAATTAGACTTGCCATCACTCGAAGCTAGAAGAGTAAGGGGGGATATGGTGACAGTCTTTAAATTCCTTCATGGTTATGATAGAGTGGATAGGGATCGATATTTCGATATGGCTGGCTCTAGAACTAGAGGTCATAGTTTGAAGCTTCGGAAGAAAACTTGTTTGCAGGATGTAAGGAAATACTTTTTCAGTGTAAGAGTAGTTGATAATTGGAATTCGCTAAGCGAGGAGGTAGTTAATGCTATCTCAATCCATAGTTTTAAGGACAGGTATGATAAGTATCACTAAGTCTAAAAATGGAACCGATCAGGAGACGGGAAGATACGAGCTTTGGGCTCTTTCCCGTAAACACAATTAGGTAATCAATTAGGTAATCACACAAATGCTGATGGATTAGCTGGTAAGGCAGTAGAATTAAAAGATAGGATTCACAACAGTAAGGCAGATATAGTAGCAATTACAGAGACTAAGTTGAGTGAGGACATAAACAGTGTCACAGTTTTTCCTAAGGGCTTCAGAATACTAAGGGTTGAAATATCTGAGAGGACTGGTGGAGGGATAGCACTGCTCATAAGTGAAAGGATTCAAGTCGAAGAAATAAACTTGGCTATAGAAAGGGAGTTCAAGGAATTTCTTGTTGCTCGCATAAATACTGGGTCAGAGAGCATTATAATAACTGTTGTATACAACCCACCAAGGAACCAAAATAGGCTTGAAGTTTATGAGGAAAGTCATATAGGTACGATTGAAGTCATAAACTCAGTTGTTAACATGGCACGGGAAAAAAATGTAGGATTTTGATTATGGGAGACTTTAATCATAAAGAGATAGATTGGATAAATCTTGACCCACACAGTGGTGAGGACTCATTCGGGGCAAGATTCCTAGATTGCGTACAAGGGAATTTCCTACACCAACATGTAATGGAACCAACAAGGGCCAGGGGTGGGGATGAGCCATCACTACTTGATCTAGTGTTCACAGATAATGTGTTGGATATTGAAAAAATTGAGTATGAACCACCAATTGGAAAGAGTGACCACTGTGTGTTGTTGATGGAGTATATCATTGAAGATATTCTTCCTGAGAGTAGAGGCACTTAGGACATGAGGAGGAACTATCCGAAAGGAGATTACATCAAAATGAATGAGCTTTTTGCAGTTATTGACCGGAGAACCTTATTTTACAACAAATCTGTACAAGAAATGTATGACATCTTTTGTGAGAAATATGGGAAGATAGTAGATTGCTGCATCCCTGTCACCAAAGAAGGTGTAATTCATGCCAGAGAGAAATGGTTCGATAATGGGTGTAAAAGAGCTAAGGACTGGAGAGACAAATGCTGGAAAAGGTATAGGAGGAGAAAAAACATAAATCCCTGGCAAACCTACAAAAGAGCAAGAAATGACTACCTAAGTAAAAGGAGAGAGGCAGAGAGAGACTATGAGAGGGACATCACCAGGAAGGCTAAAGAAAATCCCAAGCTTTTCCACAGCTTTATCAGAGGAAAACTGAAGGTAAAAGAACAGGTTTTAAGGCTAAAGAGAGCGGATGGAAGCATCACTGAGATGGATGAAGAGATCTGCAAAGAATTGAACAAGGAGTTTCAGTCAGTATTTACAGTAGAAAATACCCCACCCCCTCAGATTGCAGTGATAGAAGCTCAAGGGCTGGTATTAGAGAACATCAACCTTACAGCCACAGAGGTATGCAAAGCGCTGATGGATTTAGATGTTCATAAAGCTACAGGTCCTGATGACATATCCACTCATGTGCTTAAAAAATGCACAAACACAATATCAGTGGCACTAAGTATCATATTTAAGGAGTCACTGGAGTCGGGGGAGATTCCAAGATGCTGGAAACAAGCAAACGTGATACCTATCTTCAAAAAGGGAAGGAGGGATACGGCTCTGAACTATAGACCAGTTTCCTTGACCAGCATAGTTTGCAAAGTTATGGAGAAACTACTAAGGAAACATATCTCTCTTCACTTGGAATCCTTCAAATTTTTGTCAGTGAGGCAACATGGCTTCAGAGAAGGTAGATCAACAGTAACAAACTTATTAGAATTTTATGATGAGCTAAGCCAAATCTTACAGGAAAGAGAGGGCTGGGCAGATTGCATATTCCTAGACTTCCAGAAAGCGTTTGACATTGTTCCACATGGGAGACTTATTGGGAAGCTGCAATCAATGGCTAGAATAGGTGGAAATGTTTTGGAATGAATAAAAACTTACTTAGAAGGAAGGGAACAGAGGGTTAGAGTAAGACACTAAGTGTCTGAATGGAGAAGAGTTAGTAGTGGAGTTCCACAGGGTTCAGTTTTAGGGCCACTTTTGTTCCTTGTATATGTAAATGACCTACCAGAGTCTGTAAATTCATTCATGAATATGTTTGCAGATGATGCAAAGATTGTGAAGAAAGTAAAAAACGAGAACAATGGTAGAAAACTTCAGGAGGATCTAAATAATCTGCATGAGTGGTCAGAAAAGTGGCTAATGAAATTCAATACTTCAAAATGTAAGGTAATAAGAATGGGTACAAGTGCAAGAAGGCCCAAGCTTGACTACTCGGTGGCTGGAGTACAACTTCAAGAGACAGAAAATGACAGAGATCTAGGAGTAAACATACTGGCAGATTTGTCTCCAGAAATACATATAAATGGCATAGTAAGGGCAGCATATGCATTCTTATCAAATGTAAGGGTAGCCTTCAGGCACATGGACAAGGAAATGTTCAGAAATATTTATGTTACCTATGTGAGGCCAAAACTCGAATATGCAGCCCCCTTTTGGAATCCGCACTTGAAAAAGCACATAGCTAAGCTTGAAAAAGTTCAAAGACATGCCACGAAACTGGTGCCAGAAAAACGCAATCTCAGTTATGATGAGAGGCTGAGGGAATTAGACTTACCATCACTCGAAGCTAGAAGAGTGAGGGGGGATATGGTAACAGTCTTTAAATTCCTTCATGGTTATGATAGAGTGGATAGGGATCGATATTTTGATATGGCTGGCTCTAGAACTAGAGGTCATAGTTTGAAGCTTGGTAAGAAAACTTCTTTGCAGGATGTAAGGAAATACTTTTTCAGTGTAAGAGTAGTTGATAATTGGAATTGGCTAAGCGAGGAGGTAGTTAATGCTATCTCAATCCATAGTTTTAAGGACAGGTATGATAAGTATCACTAAGTCTAAAATGGAACCGATGAGGAGACGGGAAGATACGAGCTTTGGGCTCTTTCCCGTAAACACAATTAGGTAATCACAATTAGGTAATCACACACACACACACACACATATATATATATATATATATATATATATATATATATATATATATATATATATATATATATATATATATATATATAACACAAACTACATTGGCATATGTGAAAATATGAATCATATTATTCCCCTGACCGGGCTCGAGCCTAAAACACATCATTACTGTGACAATTCACTATTAATTACATAACTGAAGGAGTAAAGAAGAAGCAAGCCTTACAGCTAACTGCTATTCTAGGAATAAACACATTCTTTATGAATGCCTTTTTCTTAAAATTACAGTTTTCCCTAACCTCAGTCGTGGCTTCGTTTTTCGCATTTAATTCAAATCCTAGCTATAAAGGTAAGCGCTGTCGTCGGGAGAGGACGTGTTTTTCTCGGCTCCGTGAAACACAGTTTTCATTAGGGACGTAGCCTTGGTTTATGATTTGTGAATATGGCTACCAGTACTGGTGATTGCTATTTGTGTGGAAAGTCTTCTGGTCCATTAAATTCGTAGATCGGATGTGATGAATGTGGTGAAAGATGGGCACATCTGAAATGTGCTGGTCTTGATGGTATAAAGAAAGAGAATATCTCTATTATTGATTGGGTATGCAAACCTTGTCGTAGGTTATTTAGAGAAATGAAATCATTAATCTCGGCTGAGAAAATAGTGTCGGATGTGGTAGACAAAGCAAAAGAAGAAATTATACAGAAAATAGAAGAGGTAGGTATGTTAACAAGTTCCTTGTATGCTGGAGCGCTGAAAAAAGAAACCGAGGCCTGCTGTGAGAAATTTGGTGATAGTTGAGTCAGCTGATGATAGTACTGGTATGACCAGGAAGAAGGGGGAGGTGGCAAAAGCACTTGGCGGAGTGCAGATCACCGATACGAGATTTTCTGATAAGAAAATTGTCATGAATTTTGCAACAACAAATGAGATGAATGATGCTATGACCAAGTTAAATGCTGTTAATGACCTCAAAGTAAAGAACAGTCAGAGAAGACTTGTTTCAAAGATTATGATATGTAATGTGCATAAGGATGAATCGAAAGATGACCTAATCAAGAATATGATCGAGAGGAACGAATACTTGAAATCTGTTGATGATGTGGAACACAAGATTTCTCTTATTGTTGAAAGACCAGCAGCAGGAAATACTGTACATTATATTTTGAAATGTGATCCATCCATAAGGAAATTAAACCACGATAAGCCTGATGCTGTTAAATTAGAGTGGGGGATGTACAAGGTAAGAGATAGATACCAGGTTACTTCATGTTTCTATTGCCAGCGGTTTGGTCACATTGCAAAGAATTGCACTTTGAAAGCTAATGGTGAGGATCCATTTTGTAAAAAGTGTGGTGAAAGACATTTAATAGAGGATAGTGAAGCGCCTGACACTGATTTGAAATGTATAAATTGTGTGAGATATAAATATAGAGAAACTGATCACCGTGTTGGAGATAGATGTTGCCAAGTATTGATAAATGAGATGGAAAGAATTAAGGATATAACTGATCATGGATACTGAGGATATGCAATCTGAAGTAAGATGTGGTTTTGTTAACATCCAGTCAGTTGGGAATAAAACAGTAGAGATACGAGATTTAATAAATGATAAAAATTTTCATATATTAGCACTGGCTGAAACCTGGTTGAATGAACATGATGTTGCCAGGATTCGTGAGATGACTCGGGACACCCACACATTTCTGTCGGTCACACAAACAGGTAGGAGGGGCTGTGTGGAGTGGGAGTTTTTATATCAAACTCTTTTGTAAAGATTAAGAAAGAGAGAAGCATTTGCGATGATAACTTTGAAAGTATTCAAGTAAGTTTTGAATATGGTGGGCGTAGATTTATTTTTATTGTTGTTTATAGGCCTCCAAGTGCCCGAACTGCTATATTCTTAAATTAATTTAGGCTATTTTTGGAGGAGGTAAATACTGTTAATGCCAGCACATTTATTTGTGGTGATTTTAATTTTTGGTTTGAAGATGCTGGAAATAGGGAGGCAAATGAGTTCAGAGATATGATGGATGTGTTTAGTTTTGAAAATAGGGTTGATATGGTGACCTCAGTTACGGGTCATATGGTTGATGTTTTTTTGTGATATGGATCACAGTCCCGTTTGTAATATCAGTGTTGAAGATAGAGCTACGATTTCGCCAGTGCACAAGCTAGTGAGTTTTATGATTTCCTTCAATGTTGATACGGAGCAAAAGAAGAAAATTTTATTCTGTGATAAAACAAAATTACAACCTGAAGCCGTGATAAACAAAATATCGAATAAAGTAATAGAATATAAAAGTGGTCTTTGCTTTCATAATGTTATAGTTAGAGAGTGTGTTGAGTGTTTTACTGAATTATACAATAATATTTCTAAAAGTGAATTTAATGACGCTTGTCCAATAATTGAAAAGATAATTATAGTGAAAGATCGTTCGCCCTGGTTTAATGCTGAAAGCAGTCAAGCGAGAAAGAAAGAACGTAAAGCTGAAAATCTCTGGTGAAGGCGACGCACTGATAGTACTAGATCATATAGAGAGGCAAAAAATGAATATAATCTACGCACTCAGAGAAGGAAGCGTGAATTTTTTACTTACAAATTAAATGATGCTGGAAAAGATTTAAGTAAAATATACAATATTTTGGATAAATTGACTTGATATAAGAAGAAAATAAGGCTACCTGATGGTTTTAATGATAGGGAGCTAGCAGATAGATTTCTTAAATATTTCGATGAGAAGATAGAAAGGATAATAATTAGCTTTTCAGGAGTTCCTGTCCGGGGAGTCACGGCTGTTTCAGTGCAAGACCATGAATTGAGACTATCCTGTTTTCGGAGGGTAAGTTTAGATAAAGTCAAAACTATCTTCAGTAATGCCAAGTTAACATATTGTGATTGTGATCCTTTTCCAATATCTGATTTTAAGAATAGTAAGAATCTAGATTATATACTTATAATTATTATGGAAATAGTAAACCTATGTATTACTAAGAGGATTTTTTCAAAGAGTGAGAAGTTGGCAATTGTTAAACCAGTTGTTAAAGGGGCTCTTGATAGTCAAGCGTTAAGCTCGTATAGACCAGTATCAAATTTGTCTTTCCTATCAAAAATGATAGAATGTGTTATCCTTGAACAGCTTTTAGAATTCCTGCAGGGAAAACAGGTGTTGCCGGATGAACAGTCAGCCTATAGGCGACTATACTCAACAGAGACTGCATTATGTTCAGTGGTAAGTGATTTGATTACTTTAATGGATGACGGGCGATGTGGCATCTTGATCCTGTTAGATTTGAGTGCTGCCTTTGATACCGTGGTACATGACATGTTAATAACTGATCTGGAGAACATTGGTATAGAGGGAGAGGCTTTAGAGTTTATGAGAGATTATACTGAAGGAAGAACATATTGTGTACAGATTGGAGAGGAATTTTCAAAGAAGAATAGTTTGTCGAGAGGAGTGCCACAGGGTAGTGTACTGGGACCAGTTCTTTTTTGTATTTATACTATTGAACTATTGCATATACTAGAGAGACATAGGGTATTTTTTAGGCTTTTTGCTGACGACACTCAGTTTTACCTGACTTTTGTTAACACTGAAGACACTACGGTAAAGATAAAGGAAGTTTTAACTGATATTAAGGAATGGATGGACATGAAACAGTTAAAATTAAATAATGATAAGACAGAGTGCTTGATTGTCGGTAAGAGGGGTGACCTCAGAAAGATGGATGTTCATAGTTTAAATATTGACGGAACTGATGTCGAAGTTAAAGGGTCTGTAAAGGACCTAGGTGTGATATTGGATTGTAGCTTATCTATGAAAGAACAAATTGATAAAACAGTAAGAGTGGCTAATTACCATCTGAGAAATCTTAGTTTTGTAAAGAAATATATTGATGTATCTTCACTGAGGAAATTAATCAGTAATCATGTCATTAGTAGACTAGATTATTGTAATTCGTTGTATAACGGCTTGCCGAATTGTCTCTTGAGGAAGTTACAGCATGTCATGAATAGGGCTGCAAGATTAATAAATGGCACGGCATCACGTGATAGAATTACTCCAGTATTGATGCAACTTCATTGGTTACCTATCAAAACCAGAATTATTTTCAAGATTTGTGTAATGGTATATCAAGCCATCAAATATGGAAAGCCAGATTATATAAGGAAACTATTGCATGATTTTCAACCTGGAACAGTGGTGACTCTCAGGCGTAGTGATGATCCCTTCATGCTAGATGAACCAAGATGTAACCTAGAATTAGGTTTTAGAGCATTCAGGTTTTCGGCACCGAGACTTCATAATCGCCTTCCTATGGAGATTAAGGCATGTGATAATGCTGATACTTTCAAGAGGAGACTGAAGACGCATCTCTTTGGCGACTGCTACACTTCTGAAATGACTATAAGTGACTGTTATAAAGATTAGCGTGTGAATACAATTAAGGTGCGACTCCCAGAGCGCTTTATAGACGGAGCGGAGTCGAGACACAAACACCAAAAAGTAAAAAAAGTAAAGTAATTATAATCAAAGCACATTTCAACATATGAAAAACATGAATCACATTTTACTTATGACAGGGACTCAAACCTGAGACACATAGTTACTAATGTAGTTGATAGCGCCTTTGGCACAGCAATTATGTGTCTTAGGTTCGACTCCCGGTTAGGGGTAAAATATGATTCATGTATTCATAAAAATTTATGTGTCTATTTGGATATAATTAATGCCTATACAGCTGGGTTTGAATTTAATGCGAAAATCGACGCCACATGTGAGGTTAGGAGAAGCTGTAATATGAAGAAAAAGGCAATTAGAAAGAATGCGATCATTCCTAGCATGGTAGTTAGATGTAAGGTTTGCTTCTTCTTTAGACCTTCAGTAGTGTAGTTGATATAGCCTTGGCAAAGTAATTATGTGCCTTAGACTCGAGCACCCGATCAGGAGTAAAATATGATTATATATATATATATATATATATATATATATATATATATATA
>JAXCGZ010000143.1:57500-70000 GCA_037179515.1 Halocaridina rubra
TTTGCACGAGAACGATGAAAAACAATCTGGAAGAACATCGAAACGGGGAGAGGGGAAATATAGTTTTATGGGAAATACTTTGGTGATGACAAAGATATATCGATGGAAGATATAAAAGATTCCACAGTCTACGCTAGTGAATATAAATTAATATAATGGGAAAAGTTTAAAATAAATGGAAACTGGTAAACTTTGCTACTTAGAGAGGCCTCCCAGGGTCAACAAATATATATTACAACAAAAAGTGGTTCAAGCTGAGCCTCTTGGCTAGTACAGTGGTAACGTGCTGGCCTCGCATCCACCTCGTCCAGGCAAGAGATTTTAGGCTGTTTACTGGGGAGGTTACTACTGTTGTTGGGCACCACAGTAGGGGGTTGAGGCCTGTGCCGACTGGCGTCCACCCTACGGGTCCTCCATGACCCGTTCGACCCATCCTTGGGTGGCGAATCTAAAAGAAAGAAAATATATAAAAGTGGTTCAAGCTGTTTACTGTGACTAACTTAATACGGTATCAAATGAGATTTTAATAATGATTGTGCACAAGCCACTACAAAGACTTGAGGTGTATGAGATAAGTTTATGTAGGCACATAGAGGACACTTAATATACTTGTGATTGCTCTAAACATTACAAATTGCAGAATATTATTTTATTTTTAGTATTTGATGATTAAAAAGCAAACTGGAACAGTCTTGCACTATGCTGTGAAGAAGAGCCTTAAAAGGGAAAAGCATTTATAGTAATATGTCCCGGAACCAGGAAGGGGCTAAATAAAAGTCATTGAACCATCACCACTTAATTTGACATTCACTGTTAAGACAATGTATACCAACAATATTTAAGTTGTACCTCCTGCATATTAAGCTACTACTGAGTAAGTATGTTCAAACACATTGACTTGAGTTCTTTTCTCATATCAAAAATCACCACAAAATTTCAAAAAGAACCATCCCAAAGGACAATACAAAAGACTAAATGTAAATTCTTGGCAGAGAACACCTTTGAAACAACAAATATGAAGAAGCTATAAAAAGAAAATAATTTTTGAGGTATATGACAAGACTGTTAACTGGTATATGCCTTTCACCAGGTTTTATTTTCTTGAGTATTGTGAAAGAAAAAAGATCCAAAAATGTTCGTAGTGTTTTTAGAGGGAGGCAAGTATTAAAAACTGGCTGAAATAAAAAATGAAATATCGGAGAAGTAAAGAGGGTTTATGAATAAGACATTACCAGGAGAACCATGGAAAACTCAATGCTCTTTCATATCATTTCCAGAGGGAAATTAGAGACGGAAGAGTAAGCTATACAGATGAAGAGAGTAGGTGAAATATGCATGAAACAGGTAAAGAGATCTGTAAAAAAAAAAAAAATAATAAAAAAGGAGTTTCACTCATTACTTATCATAGGGAATGTTTCACATTTCACCCTTCACAAGAGATATTCTTGATATCTGCTATTACATGTGATGTTGTCTGGTATGGCAGTATGCGGCGCTGTTAAGTAAATAAATGTCCATTACTAGGTAGGGCTTGTTGACACCTCCCTATATACCTTACGACTGCACTCCATTATTGACGCAACCATTTTGCATCAGTAATGAAGTTAATTTTGCTAAGGAAAGTACAACATGTACATTTTACCTGAATTTTATTTCCAGTGTTTTCATTAGCATATATATCTAGTGACTTCAATGAAGAGAACAGTATAATTATTGAATTAATTCATCCTGTTGTTGCTACTGTTGTGTTATTATGATGGTAGGACTCCATCTTAGAAACCCGACATAAGAAAGCTTTTCTTTTCAACCAGGTGTGTCAAGTGGAAGAAAATACTTTCTTCATGTATGTGTAGAATGATGTAGTCGAGAAACAATATACTTGCTTGCGTATGTGTATAAACTTTCTTTACACTTTACTACACACACACACACACACACACACACACACACACACACACACATAAAGTTTGTGTGTGTGTGATTACCTAATTGTGATTACCTAATTGTGTTTACGGGAAAGAGCCCAAAGCTCGTATCTTCCCGTCTCCTCATCGGTTCCATTTTATACTTAGTGATACTTATCATACCTGTCCTTAAAACTATCTATTGAGATAGCATTAACTACCTCCTCGCTTAGCCAATTCCAATTATCAACTACTCTTACACTGAAAAAGTATTTCCTTACATCCTACAAAGAAGTTTTCTTACGAAGCTTCAAACTATGACCTCTAGTTTTAGAGCCAGCCATATCGAAATATCGATCCCTATCCACTCTATCATAACCATGAAGGAATTTAAAGACTGTCACCATATCCCCCTCACTCTTCTAGCTTCGAGTGATGGTAAGTCCAATTCCCTCAGCCTCTCATCATAACTGAGATTGCGTATTTCTGGCACCAGTTTCGTGGCATGTCTTTGAACTTTTTCAAGCTTAGCTATGTGCTTTTCAAGTGCGGATTCCAAAAGGGGGCTGCATATTCGAGTTTTGGCCTCACATAGGTTACATAAATATTTCTGAACATTTCCTTGCCCATGTGCCTGAAGGCTACCCTTACATTTGATAAGAATGCATATGCTGCCCTTACTATGCCATTTATATGTATTTCTGGAGACAAATCTGCCAGTATGTTTACTCCTAGATCTCTCTCATTTTCTGTCTCTTGAAGTTGTACTCCAGCCACCGAGTAGTCAAGCTTGGGCCTTCTTGCACTTGTACCCATTCTCATTACCTTACATTTTGAAGTACTGAATTTCATTAGCCACTTTTCTGACCACTCATGCAGATTATTTAGATCCTCCTGAAGTTCTCTACCATTGTTCTCGCTTTTTACTTTCTTCACAATCTTTGCATCATCTGCAAACATATTCATAAATGAATTTACAGACTCTGGTAGGTCATTTACATATACAAGGAACAAAAGTGGCCCTAAAACTGAACCCTGTGGAACTTCACTACTAACTCTTCTCCATTCAGACACTGAGTGTCTTACTCTAACCCTCTGTTCCCTTCCTTCTAAGTAAGTTTTTATCCATTCCAAAACATTTCCACCTATTCTAGCCATTGATTGCAGCTTCCTAATAAGTCTCCCATGTGGAACAGTGTCAAACGCTTTCTGGAAGTCTAGAAATATGCAATCTGCCCAGCCCTCTCTTTCCTGTAAGATTTGGCTTACCTCATCATAAAATTCTAATAAGTTTGTTACTGTTGATCTACCTTCTCTGAAGCCATGTTGCCTTACTGACAAAAAGTTGAAGGATTCCAAGTGAAGAGAGATATGTTTCCTTAGTAGTTTCTCCATAACTTTGCAAACTATGCTGGTCAAGGAAACTGGTCTATAGTTCAGAGCCGTATCCCTCCTTCCCTTTTTGAAGATAGGTATCACATTTGCTTGTTTCCAGCATCTTGGAATCTCCCCCTACTCCAGTGACTCCTTAAATATGATACTTAGTGCCACTGATATTGTGTTTGCACATTTTTTAAGCACATGAGGGAATATGTCATCAGGACCTGTAGCTTTATGAACATCTAAATCCATCAGCGCTTTGCATACCTCTGTGGCTGTAAGGTTGATGTTCTCTAATACCTGCCCTTGAGCTTCTATCACTTCAATCTGAGGGGGTGGGGTATTTTCTACTGTAAATACTGACTGAAACTCCTTGTTCAATTCTTGCAGATCTCTGTGTGTGTGTGTGATAATGTGTGTGATAATGTGTGATAAGAAGATAATGACAGAAGATCAGGGGATGGGGCCTAATTAAGATTGTCATACACAAATGCTGATGGATTAGCTGGTAAGGGAATAGAATTAAAAGATAGGATTCACAACAGTAAGGCAGATATAGTAGCAATTACAGAGACTAAGTTGAGTGAGGACATAAACAGTGTCACAGTTTTTCCTAAGGGCTTCAGAATACTAAGGGTTGAAAGATCTGAGAGGACTGATGGAGGGATAGCACTGCTCATAAGTGAAAGGATTCAAGTCGAAGAAATAAACTTGGCTATAGAAAGTGAGTTCAAGGAATTTCTTGTTGCTCGCATAAATACTGGGTCAGAGAGCATTATAATAACTGTTCTATACAACCCACCAAGGAACCAAAATAGGCTTGAAGTATATGAGGAAAGTCATATAGGTACTATTGAAGTCATAAACTCAGTTGTTAACATGGCACGGGGAAAAAAAATGTAGGATTTTGATTATGGGAGACTTTAATCATAAAGAGATAGATTGGATAAAATCTTGACCCACACAGTGGTGAGGACTCATTCGGGGCAAGATTCCTAGATTGCGTACAAGGGAATTTCCTACACCAACATGTAATGGAACCAACAAGGGCCAGGGGTGGGGATGAGCCATCACTACTTGATCTAGTGTTCACAGATAATGTGTTGGATATTGAAAAAATTGAGTATGAACCACCAATTAGAAAGAGTGACCACTGTGTGTTGTTGATGGAGTATTTCATTGAAGATATTCTTCCTGAGAGTAGAGGCACTGAGGACATGAGGAGGATCTATCCGAAAGGAGATTACATCAAAATGAATGAGCTTTTTGCAGTTCTTGACTGGAGACTCTTATTTTACAACAAATCTGTACAAGAAATGTATGACATCTTTTGTGAGAAATATGGGAAGATAGTAGATTGCTGCATACCTGTCACCAAAGTAGGTGTAATTCATGCCAGAGAGAAATGGTTCGATAATGGGTGTAAAAGAGCTAAGGACTGGAGAGACAAATGCTGGAAAAGGCATAGGAGGAGAAAAATCATAAATGCCTGGCCAACCTACAAAAGAGCAAAAAATGATTACCTAAGTAAAAGGAGAGAGGCAGAGAGAGACTATGAGAGGGACATCACCAGGAAGGCTAAAGAAAATCCCAAGCTTTTCCACAGCTTTATCAGAGGAAAACTGAAGGTAAAAGAACAGGTTTTAAGGCTAAAGAGAGCGGATGGAAGCATCACTGAGACGGATGAAGAGATCTGCAAAGATTTGAACAAGGAGTTTCAGTCAGTATTTACAGTAGAAAATACCCTACCCCCTCAGATTGCAGTGATAGAAGCTCAAGGGCCGGTATTAGTGAACATCAACCTTACAGCTACAGAGGTATGCAAAGCGCTGACGGATTTAAATGTTCATAAAGCTACAGGTCCTGATGACATATCCCCTCATGTGCTTAAAAAATGCTCAAGCACAATATCAGTGGCACTAAGTATCATATTTGAAAAGTCACTGGAGTCGGGGGAGATTCCAAGATGCTGGAAACAAGCAAATGTGATACCTATCTTCAAAAAGGGAAGGAGGGATACGGCTCTGAACTATAGACCAGTTTCCTTGACCAGCATAGTTTGCAAAGTTATGGAGAAACTACTAAGGAAACATATCTCTCTTCACTTGGAATCCTTCAACTTTTTGTCAGTGAGGCAACATGGCTTCAGAGAAGGTAGGTCAACAGTAACAAACTTATTAGAGTTTTATGATGAGGTAAGCCAAATCTTACAGGAAAGAGAGGGCTGGGCAGATTGTATATTCCTAGACTTCCAGAAAGCGTTTGACACTGTTCCACATGGGAGACTTATTAGGAAGCTGCAATCAATGGCTAGAATAGGTTGAAATGTTTTGGAATGGATAAAAACTTACTTAGAAGGAAGGGAACAGAGGGTTAGAGTAAGACACTCAGTGTTTGAATGGAGAAGAGTTAGTAGTGGAGTTCCACAGGGTTCAGTTTTAGGGCCACTTTTGTTCCTTATATATGTAAATGACCTACCAGAGTCTGTAAATTCATTCATGAATATGTTTGCAGATGATGCAAAGATTGTGAAGAAAGTAAAAAACGAGAACAATGGTAGAGAACTTCAGGAGGATCTAAATAATCTGCATGAGTGGTCAGAAAAGTGGCTAATGAAATTCAATACTTCAAAATGTAAGGTAATGAGAATGGGTACATGTGCAAGAAGGCCCAAGCTTGACTACTCTGTGGCTGGAGTACAACTTCAAGAGACAGAAAATGAGAGAGATCTAGGAGTAAACATACTGGCAGATTTGTCTCCAGAAATACATATAAATGGCATAGTAAGGGCAGCATATGCATTCTTATCAAATGTAAGGGTAGCCTTCAGGCACATGGACAAGGAAATGTTCAGAAATATTTATGTAACCTATGTGAGGCCAAAACTCGAATATGCAGCCCCCTTTTGGAATCCGCACTTGAAAAAGCATATAGCTAAGCTTGAAAAAGTTCAAAGACATGCCACGAAACTGGTGCCAGAAATACGCAATCTCAGTTATGATGAGAGGCTGAGGGAATTAGACTTACCATCACTCGAAGCTAGAAGAGTGAGGGGGGATATGGTGACAGTCTTTAAATTCCTTCATGGTTATGATAGAGTGGATAGGGATGGATATTTTGATATGGCTGGCTCTAGAACTAGAGGTCATAGTTTGAAGCTTGGTAAGAAAACTTCTTTGCAGGCTGTAAGGAAATACTTTTTCAGTGTAAGAGTAGTTGATAATTGGAATTGGCTAAGCGAGGAGGTAGTTAATGCTATCTCAATCCATTGTTTTAAGGACAGGTATGATAAGTATCACTAAGTATAAAATGGAACCGATGAGGAGACGGGAAGATACGAGCTTTGGGCTCTTTCCCGTAAACACAATTAGGTAATCACAATTAAGTAATCGCACACACACACACACACACACACACACACACACACACACACACACACACACACACACAGAATACTAAGGGTTGAAAGATCTGAGAGGACTGGTGGAGGGATAGCACTGCTCATAAGTGAAAGGATTCAAGTTGAAGAAATAAACTTGGCTATAGAAAGTGAGTTCAAGGAATTTCTTGTTGCTCGCATAAATACTGGGTCAGAGAGCATTATAATAACTGTTCTATACAACCCACCAAGGAACCAAAATAGGCTTGAAGTTTATGAGGAAAGTCATATAGGTACTATTGAAGTCATAAACTCAGTTGTTAACATGGCACGGGAAAAAAAAAATGTAGGATTTTGATTATGGGAGACTTTAATCATAAAGAGATAGATTGGATTCTTGACCCACACAGTGGTGAGGACTCATTCGGGGCAAGATTCCTAGATTGCGTACAAGGGAATTTCCTACACCAACATGTAATGGAACCAACAAGGGCCAGGGGTGGGGATGAGCCATCACTACTTGATCTAGTGTTCACAGATAATGTGTTGGATATTGAAAAAATTGAGTATGAACCACCAATTGGAAAGAGTGACCACTGTGTGTTGTTGATGGAGTATATCATTGAAGATATTCTTCTTGAGAGTAGAGGCACTGAGGACATGAGGAGGAACTATCCGAAAGGAGATCACATCAAAATGAATGAGCTTTTTGCAGTTATTGACTGGAGAACCTTATTTTACAACAAATCTGTACAAGAAATGTATGACATCTTTTGTGAGAAATATGGGAAGATAGTAGATTGATGCATACCTGTCACCAAAGTAGGTGTAATTTATGCCAGAGGGAAATGGTTCGGTAATGGGTGTAAAAGAGCTAAGGAGTGGAGAGACAAATGCTGGAAAAGGTATAGGAGGAGAAAAAACATAAATGCCTGGCAAACCTACAAAAGAGGTAGAAATGACTACCTAAGTAAAAGGAGAGAGGCAGAGAGAGCCTATGAGAGGGACATCACCAGGAAGGCTAAAGAAAATCCCAAGCTTTTCCACATCTTTATCAGAGGAAAACTGAAGGTAAAAGAACAGGTTTTAAGGCTAAACAGAGCGGAAGGAAGCATCACTGAGATGGATGAAGAGATCTGCAAAGAATTGAACAAGGAGTTTCAGTCAGTATTTACAGTAGAAAATACCCCACCCCCTCAGATTGCAGTGATAGAAGCTCAAGGGCCGGTATTAGAGAACATCAACCTTACAGCCACAGAGATATGCAAAGTTCTGATGGATTTAGATGTTCATAAAGCTACAGGTCCTAATGACATATCCCCTCATGTGCTTAAAAAATGCACAAACACAATATCAGTGGCACTAAGTATCATATTTAAGGAGTCACTGGAGTCGGGGGAGATTCCAAGATGCTGGAAACAAGCAAATGTGGTACCTATCTTCAAAAAGGGAAGGAGGGATACGGCTCTGAACTATAGCCCAGTTTCCTTGACCAGCATAGTTTGCAAAGTTATGGAGAAACTACTAAGGAAACATATCTCTCTTCACTTGGAATCCTTCAACTTTTTGTCAGTGAGGCAACATGGCTTCAGAGAAGGTAGATCAACAGTAACAAACTTATTAGAATTTTATGATGAGGTAAGCCAAATCTTACAGGAAAGAGAGGGCTGGGCAGATTGCATATTCCTAGACTTCCAGAAAGCGTTTGACACTGTTCCACATGGGAGACTTATTAGGAAGCTGCAATCAATGGCTAGAATAGGTGGAAATGTTTTGGAATGGATAAAAACTTACTTAGAAGGAAGGGAACAGAGGGTTAGAGTAAGACACTCAGTGTCTGAATGGAGAAGAGTTAGTAGTGGAGTTCCACAGGGTTCAGTTTTAGGGCCACTTTTGTTCCTTGTATATGTAAATGACCTACCAGAGTCTGTAAATTCATTCATGAATATGCTTGCAGATGATGCAAAGATTGTGAAGAAAGTAAAAAACGAGAACAATGGTAGAGAACTTCAGGAGGATCTAAATAATCTGCATGAGTTGTCAGAAAAGTGGCTAATGAAATTCAATACTTCAAAATGTAAGGTAATGAGAATGGGTACAAGTGCAAGAAGGCCCAAGCTTGACTACTCGGTGGCTGGAGTACAACTTCAAGAGACAGAAAATGAGAGAGATCTAGGAGTAAACATACTGGCAGATTTGTCTCCAGAAATACATATAAATGGCATAGTAAGGGCAGCATATGCATTCTTATCAAATGTAAGGGTAGCCTTCAGGCACATGGACAAGGAAATGTTCAGAAATATTTATGTAACCTATGTGATGCCAAAACTCGAATATGCAGCCCCCTTTTGGACTCCGCACTTGAAAAAGCACATAGCTAAGCTTGAAAAAGTTCAAAGACATGCCACGAAACTGGTGCCAGAAATACGCAATCTCAGTTATGATGAGAGGCTGAGGGAATTAGACTTACCATCACTCGAAGCTAGAAGAGTGAGGGGGGATATGGTGACAGTCTTTAAATTCCTTCATGGTTATGATAGAGTGGATAGGGATGGATATTTTGATATGGCTGGCTCTAGAACTAGAGGTTATAGTTTGAAGCTTGGTAAGAAAACTTCTTTGCAGGATGTAAGGAAATACTTTTTCAGTGTAAGAGTAGTTGATAATTGGAATTGGCTAAGCGAGGAGGTAGTTAATGCTATCTCAATCCATAGTTTTAAGGACAGGTATGATAAGTATCACTAAGTATAAAATGGCATTGCTCAAAACAAAATGAGAAAGAAACTTGTACATACCATCATCTCTGCAAAGTAGACGAAGGGACTCATTCAAGGTGCTTATGTTTCTCCTAATGACATATATGTCCTGTTTGGTGGTTCTCATTAGGAGAAACATAAGCACCTTGAATGAGTCCCTTCGTCTACTTTGCAGAGATGATGGTATGTACAAGTTTCTTTCTCATTTTGTTTTGAGCAATGCCATTTGTAGTAATGTGACTCACTCCAATATCCTAAACAGGAAATTACAGAAACTTATTAACAGTAGTACTTGGAATAATCTAATAACTCATAATAATGTTATGAACCTATCGTCACAACCCCTTACCGTTAATCAACATCACGTACTGAATCTTGGTTTATCCTTTGCTCTCAAACCTGACCAAACGAATAATATAGATTTCATAGTTGGTTTTGATAAATTTTTCTCTAACCAGAACTTCCAAAAGAATGAAATGTGTCTCAAGGGGATTCTTCTGAATACATTATTAGAACAAAATAAATCAAAATGTCCACTTCCTAGAAGATTTCTGATCGCTATTGAGTCATTGCGCAAACTTGAGAATGTTATCATAACCAAATCGGACAAAGACGGAAAAATTATTCTTCTTGATAAGGATTCATATATTGATAAAGCCATGGAACTTCTTAATGATGAAAACACCTATGAGAAATTAGTTAAAGATCCCCTGAGCACCATATCTGCAGATTTCTATAAATCCGTTCGCAAAATTGGTAAAAACAAGAAGAATATTGAATTGCTTGAATCATATAAAGTCACCAATCCCTCCCTTCCCTACTTCTATGGTCTTCCTAAAACTCACAAAGATGGCATTCCTTTACGCCCTATAATATCATGCAAGGGTTCTTTCATATATAAGATTTCCAAGTGGCTGGCAAGTCTGCTTTCCCCCTTCTTGGGTTCATTTTCTTCATCTCATCTTAAACATTCTGAAGATTTTATTAAAAAATTTAATAACTCAAATATTCCCTTAAGTAATGTAAAGCTCCTTAGTTTAGACGTAGAATCTCTGTTCACTAAAGTTCCAGTAGATAATGTTTTACAGTTCCTTAGCGTTAAACTGATTCCCTTTGCCGAGCATTTTCCACTAGGTCTTGAAAAAACCATGGATTTACTTAAGTTATGCGTCACTAATAATGTATTTTCCTTTAATGGTAGTTTTTACAAGCAAAAATTTGGTTGTAGTATGGGAAGCCCCTTGTCCCCCCTTCTGGCTAACTTGTATATGGAGTTTTTTGAGACAGAGATTCTAGTCAGTATTAAGCCCAAAGAAATGATATGGTTGCGATATGTAGATGATATATTTTCATATTGGGACTCCCGTTGGGGAGAATTTGACACATTTTTTAATAAACTTAATGATTTAGTCCCTAGCATCAAGTTTAAAACCGAATGGGAATCGGAGGGCCAGCTACCATTTCTGGATGTCTTAGTTATTAGAGAACCCAATAAATACTCATTTACTGTCTATAGGAAGAAAACTTTCTCTGTCTCTTATATACACTTTCTAAGCTATCATTCTTTGTCTGTAAAAACTGGTGTTGCATGCAATCTTTTCCTAAGAGGTCTTAGAGTGTGTTCCACTCATCATTTAAAATATGAATTCAAATTAATCCGCCAACAATTAGAAAGTCTCATGTATCCCGCGTATGTAATCGAAAAAGCAATTAACAAAGCAAACAAAATATTTTATAATGGGCCGACAGAACAGCCAAAAATAAACTTTACTAATACAATTAAAATACCCTATTTAGAAAATATTAAAATTCTTAGTGATCAATTAGGCAGAAGTAATCCTTTCATATTTAATTATCCCAAAACAATTGGTTCTTCACTAATTAACGTATATCAAAATAAAAAAGCTTTAGAAGCAGGGATTTATAAAATTGATTGCTGTTCCTGCGAAAAATCCTACATAGGTCAAACTGGTCGTTCGCTAGGCCAGAGAATTTCCGAGCATAAAAGAGCAGTAAGATATGGCGTTGAAAGTTCTGCTTTATTTGTGCATATGCGAGATACTGGGCACCCTATTAATTGGAGTGAGTCCTCATTGCTATATAAGAGTAATTGCCAATATAGGAGAAAGATACTTGAAGCAGCCATTATAGAAAAATCCGAAACATTAAATTTATCAAATGGACAGTGGAGATCTGACGTTGTGGATGAAGCATTATTAAAAGACCTCATTAAGAAGATTATGCCAAATGACCGTCCACCTGACCTGAGGTTTGAAGATAATCCCATCGTGAATCCTCCTGGGAATCATAGCTAGCATCTCTCCCCACCTTTATCCACAGCTCTGTATTTATCAATTCATTTGTACCTGAAGAGGACTGGAGTCCAGTCGTAATATATAGTACATCTTCGCTTCTTTTTTGTGTTTTATTTATGGGCCTTTTTTTGCTTCATATTGTGCTGTGATATAACAGTTTATTTTGCATATATATATATATATATATATATATATATATATATATATATATATATATATATATATATATATATATATATATATATATTATTATTATTATTATCTACCTTGGCGGTTTCCCCCTTTAGTTGGGGGGTAGCCGACATCAAGAAAGGAAAACAATAAAGGGATTACTTTGCATTGGGCAAAGAGACGAAGAGGGTATGTATTTAATTAATTACACTCCTTATAAGGAGCGACAAATCCAATTCAGTATTACAGATGACTTGAAAGTCGTGAATGGCAGGAAACACTATCTTAATCTAAAAACACAAACAAAATAACATAATAGCACCCGCCAAAGTGTGGATGTCCCCAATTAATTATGACTAAATAAACAACTGTAAACTAATATTTACATATATCAATAACATTGTCTGTTTGGTATCAGATCATGAGGAGCAAAAACCCATTATGAAAGTGCTAATGGAAACAGAGTCGTGACTCACTAGACATGCGATCTTAATCTAAAAGCACAAACAAAATATCTATTCTATTTATCCCCTTTGATTGGGGGGTAGCCGACATCAAGAAAGGAAAACAATAAGGGGATTACTTTGGTCTATGG